>JAILXH010288903.1:2026-12139 GCA_023558415.1 Piaractus mesopotamicus | reverse complement strand
TTTTGCAACAGCATTCATTTGCCCCAGACGAGGCAACAAAGCCTTAAAGCCGTTTCACAATGAGTCTGAAAAAAAAAGGAAAGGAAATTAAATTAAAAGGCAACATACACATTAACACTAATGCTGTCATCACTTCAGAGCCCATGCTTGCTTGTGGATTGCTCGCTCAATGAATTGCTCTAAGCTTTAAGTAGGAAATTAAGCAGAGACTCAAATGTACACACACACACACACACACACACACACATACAGAGTTTGCTTCATAGCATTCAAGCTGTGAGTTGGTCTTGAATTTTTGTTTTTAGCAGAATGGCCTGTGTCTTTGAGCCACATTGGCTAAGAGAAAAATTTATTTTCTTTGTTGTCGTTGCTGTCTTGACTACTCCTTGTTTTCTTCACTTTTGTCTTTTTTTTGTGTTCCTCTTTGTCATTTTGCTGCATGCATAAACGAAGTAAAACCAGATCTAGAGCTTTAGATGTATATGCAGATCAGAACAATCATGTAAACATAGAGGTGGGTGATACGGCAAAAATGTCATATCACGATACTTCAGTTTTCACAATGCATGATATATCACATTATTTACATTTTCTGACATCTGATGAGTTGGAACAGACAAGGTAGTGCCACATTTGATTATTCAACACTTCACATACTAGGCTTCAATAAATACAATTACATGTCTGGCATTTAGCAGAAGTTCTTATCCACAGCAACAAACTACAGTACAAACTACCCTTAAGCTAAAAGACTACTAGAACTGAAAGCCTATGCTGATACCTGGAGAGAAAGATACAGAATTAAGGTACAGAGTAAGTGCATCACAATGCATTTCAATAAGTGCTTGATTAGTTTTCTCTTAAGTACTTCATAAAGTGATGGGTCTTTATTCAGCGTTTGAAGACAGCGAGTGACTCTGCTGTTCGGACAGCCAGTGGAAGTGCCTGGGTGCCAAGACAGAAGTGTCTTGATGCTTTTCTTCCAGGGATCTTGAAGGATGGCAGGTCAAGCCGAGGTATATTTGAAGCTCGGAAGGGTTTAAGGCACAGAGTTTTGACCATTGCCATCAGGTAGGGAGGCAATGGTCCATTTTTGTCTTTGTAGGCATAGTTTTAAATCTAATTGCTGTGCCTTTTCAGGTCTAATTGTGCTGCCTTTTTAATAAAACAAGCACCAGCCATCTACGATATGCTGTGACGTGATGTAATTTATCAAGATACAATAAATATTGTCATATTGCTCATCTCAAAGCTTATATATAGTGGGAAAAAAAAAAGATTCATTCTACTTTTCAAGGTTGCTAGAAATCACTGAACAAATCAATATAGGATCCAACCGTATTCATTTTCGTTTTTTGTCACAGTTTGTTTTACTGTATGTTGCAAAAAAAAAAAATAGGCTTGACGCCCATTTTGCTGTATGCCGTAATGCCACACTGCTCGCACAAGCTGTATGAACACTAACTTGTTAACATGAGTGTCGAAATGAAAAGTAAGCATGTAGCATGTGAGACTTTTTCTTCATTATTTCATTTCAACAAATTATTATTCAATCAAATAATGATGCTAGAACATTTCCAGCCAATTAAGAGCACTGGTATCGTCTGCTGCCACGGGTATATATAATTGGGGATTGTCAACAAAGCTCTGAAATTATGAAGTGGCATAATGGCAGCAGGTACAAAAAAAAAACAGAAACAGGAAGTCTGGTCATTATTTACCTGTTTATACAGATTTCTGTGAACACAGATGAGGTACACCTAGGGGAATTAAGCAGGCAGTAAGAAGTTTACTGTATGGGATATGATACTATACGGGAACTCTCACGCAAACATGCTCTTGTGTGGGCTGGACGTGAGAGCCTAGAGCGCCTCTTTAAAACTGCAGGCCATCTTTCCGACTCCCAGACGCCAGCTCATCATGTAAGGCTTAATGATGTCATAAAAAACAAAGACAGCGACAGCCAAGAGTGAAGGATTTCTGCCTTATGAACACGAAAACCTTCTTAGCAAGCAGAATTCATGCTTCAGGGAAGAAGAAAAAAGACAAAAAGTGTAACAGCCCATTCAAGTATGCTCTCAAGCTACGCCTTGGATGAAAATTACAAACAAATCCTCCTCGTTGTGGTGAATCTGAAGTCCAGAGTTTGCCTTCAGATGGCTTTTACCAACTCTGGGATTGGAACATTTGGAGATAACTGAGTTAACACAATTTTGAAATGTTTAAAACATTGTATATACAAAGATGAAGTTGAATAACTGCCTTTCGTTTAAAAAGACGTGTGTACAATTAAATTACGACTAACTGTACATTAATTTGGTCAAATGCCCAGTTTCAAATCATTACACGCACTTCTAGTCATTACTCCCTCAGCTGTGTATATTAACAATGCCACCTGCATCTGAATGAGAAACAGCTCTGTGGAGTACATGCCAAACGTACAGCAATAAAAGGTTCCCAAAAAAAAAAAAAAAAAAAATCCTATTCACCTATAGAACTGCAGTTTTGTTGTGGGTATTAAAGAACATATTCAGTCATATCCTCTATGGAGAACACATTTCTGCACATTTTAATGCAAAATTCTATTAATTCAATTATCATTTTATTTGCTGAACTTAGCATATTGGGGAAAACATAAAATGTGGCCTGTGCAAAAGATATTGCATAATTTGTATTTTAAGATGTTTATTTGTGTTTCTTTTCGCTATATATCACTGCTGTCAGAAGAAAACCATCTCCATTTTCTCCATTTTTGTCGTTTTTCAGTTTTTCACCTAATTTTAAAAAAATGCCTGTTGTTCTTCACATTGTGTGTAAATTTCATGATGAATGGAGCAAAAGAAACAGCCCACAATGACTTGGAAAAAAGTCTGGTTCCACTGACTTACATTAAAAGCAAAGTAGGTTTTTTCTTTCTCCTGTAAATTTATCATTTTGGAGATGCGAGGTTTCCTTCCAACAACAGCGATACGCTAAGCTTGGTAAATAAATAAAAAAACGTGCAATAAAATTTGCAAGATATTTAAGTTTGCTTCCTGTAGAGCAGGAGTGTCCAATCTTAATCATAAAGGGCCGGTGTGGCTGCAGATTTTCACTCCAAACAAGCACACTTGACTCCCAATTGTTTAATCAGTTGGTTTTACTCAAAACATTTCATCAGGTGACCTCCTGGTTTGTTGAAGTGAAAACTTGCAGCCACACTGGCCCTTTGCGGATAAGATTAGACACCCCAGTTGTTTTTCTCACTTAGAAAAACAACAAAACATATAATTTGCCCAGGGGTGCTCAAACTTTTGCATATGCCTGTAAAGGCAGCATCAGAATCATCAAACTTGTAACTGCAGTAGCAACCTAGCTGAATGTTCTTCTAGTTCTTCTATATGTTCTTAAGAATTCCTATAAAACCCATAGAATGACAATAGGTACAACATGGCTAATAAACTGTCAAATCAGTGTATGTCCTCAAGTCACACTGTGGCTAACTGACATGCTGATAATGTCCCCAAAGTACTTTCAGCCAGTGTAAGAGACCATTTAGGGGCCACCTTACCTGGATTTGAAAACACACATGAGCTAGTGGCCCACCTCACTACCAAAGCATGTCAGAACAGCCAGGCAAAATCCATGCATACAAATCATCATTATTCCCTGACAGTGGGGAGCCTCCATAGGAAAATGATCATCTATCCAGCATCCAAAACTTCAGCAGCGGCTGGTAATGAGGGCTTACAGTTTCTCAGCTTTGAAACGGCTTAGGCAGAAAGAGTGGTTTAAATTATGCCCAATTAAGTGAAAACAAGAGTGGGTCACAGCAGAAGTGTTCCATTACCCAAGAGCTCTTAGTCTTATCATCAGTTCTCCTGAACACGAAGCCTACAGCAAATAATTGCTGCTTTCAATTTGCAGGGTATTTTAATGTGGAAGGCTTTGGAACAAATATAGTGCAAAACAGACATTCTCAAAGTAAAGAAAAACATGTCATGTCGCAGCATGTACCTCGATTACTAACCCACAGCATAAAACTCTCAGCAAAGAATTGACGGAACTTAAGAGGTGGTCCAATAAACGTCTTAGAAAATGTCTCTGTAAAGCTCCTGAAGGTATATGTATGATGGAAACATGTTTAACTGGGTAGCATTTAAAGTGATTTGGCCTACCTGGTTGAACCTGCGTGTGAAGGCCACTACATTGGGTGCCAGGATGTGTTTCTCTTTCCTGTTCCAGCCACAGCTAGCCAGCTCCTACGTGACAAAACAAACACGAACATTTATGGGAAGATGTTGTTAAAAAAAAAAAATAAAATAAAATATTAGCTTTTAAAAAAAATTACAGGTTACACAAGTTCCACTTCGATTTATGTCTAGATTCAATCAGTAAGAGAATCTAAAACATTTTACACTGTATGAATGTAACTTAAGGCATAACAAGCATGTAAAGTAAGTAAAGCACAGTTTGCATGTAAAGCTTTAAAAAAATTAAGTAAACAGTTCATCAGTTTACACCGTTTTTCCTTTTCTTCAAATGCAGTTGATCAACCAGGAGATGTCTGCAGTCTGCAGAAGTCTACTGTTGTTATGTGCTTTAAGTTTTGAATCTAGCTTCAAGGCTAACATAGCTAGGAAGCAGGTGAAGCGTATCCCCCTCAAATTAGCATTGTGCAAAAGTCATGCCTAAATCATCACACACTCCCCTCAAATCACATCAAGTCGTTCAGGAATCTCAAACATGCTTGCTTCTATGAAATACTGTCATCTATAAAAACAGAAGCAGCTACTTTGAAGCCTGAATGCTGTTTGCGCCTAACAAATCTTGGCTGATTGATTGCATTTGGGGTAAATTTGATTATTCACCAATTTTTCTTTATTCTTCAATATAGAGTGTATAACTCCATAAGTAAATGAACAGAAGAAAAAAGTCAACGAGGTAAAAGTAATCATATATTGAAGAATGTAAAGAAATGTTCTTATTTTTAGTTCTACATTCCAGCAAATTAGATTTAATACAAAACACTAAGATTAAAGCACATATTGTGAGCTTTCAGTTGATGGTATTTACAACGAACAGTCTATTAACCATGTTTTTCTGTGATAAGGTTAAGGGCTTCTATTGACTTCTGAGGCATATGGTTAAAGATGATTCTGCGATTCGGTTCTCTTAATGTGTACCTTTGAATAGAAACAGGATAGTCTGAACTTTAACTTCTACTAGTCACTCTTTCACTTCAAATACATTGCATGAGCACATAACAAAAACAACCAGAATTGTGTCACTGGGCAATATTTTGTGGACTGCTCTGTATATCTGGTCTAAAGAATAAAGAATAAAGAAATCATAAAACCATAATACAACATTATGGTACTAATATACTTATTGTTGTATTATAAAACCATAATAAAAATACAGCAATGTCACTGTCATCACAAAACTACACACTTAGGTAAAATGTATATTATCCTCTAGGTTACTATAAACTGTTATATAACTACTGTTATGCTGAACTTAAGAACGTATTCTTTGAGGACTACCAATCCAAGGGACCTTATAACACATTCATAAACACTAAATAATGTATTTATTAAGCAGCATTCCCAAGCAATGGAATATATAAAAGGACAAAGCCCCTTACAGAGGTTTTGTTACAATACATGCACACTTTGTTGTTAATTTCAAACAACAAAAATACAAGCCATAAAACTGGAACTGACTTTCACGGAGAATAATACATAGTTAATGAAAAAGCCCTGTTTTCGCTCAGTTTAGTCCTTCTTTTATAACCGCAAACTAAACCAGGACAAAACTGGTGATGTCACATATTCATTTCAGCTTTGTTTACGATCGCTCAAATCTTTGGGTCCACTTTGTCACTCAACAGAAACCCAAATCAAGCTGATTATTTTCAGCGACACTCAAGCACCAAGCACTTCTGAAAGCAGCTGGAGATTTCAGACATTCCATTAGTCTAGTTTATTTGATTTGCACTTCCCTCATTAGGGCACTGACACTAACGAATTGAAATTATGCACCATACCTGCAAACTGTCACAAACCATTACTGTAGCAATTTGAAGGAAAAGAAAAAAAAATAAAATAAATTGGGTATCTCCCCACCCACTTGAACCAAAGAATAAGAGTCTATCTGACCAAGGAACACAGAAATAACTTCAAGTACCACATAAATATGAATATGCACAAAGACTATCAGTCCTTCTGTGTTTCTCGTACAGTCTGTGCCTCAGTGGAAGAAGAATAGAGGAAAAGAAAAACGCCTCTTTCCAGTTGGCAACAATGTTCTCTCAGAGGTTCAATAACACAGTGCTCTGAGAAGCTCCTTGTTATGAGCGACCATTAATCTTCAGGGAAACGGACCATGATAGACATTTTCATGATAAACGTCCACTGTTCTGTAACCCCAAGCCTGCAGTCCCACAATAAGAGAGAGGTCAAGAGTCCAGTTTTGTCCCACTGGTGATAATTAAGCCTAATTCTCAGTGGCACACAATACTTTCTCAAGTACAAGTACAGAGGCATGCAAGAGTTTGGCCACCCCAGGTCAACATTTCTGTTGCTGTGAATTGTTGAGAGAGGTGAAGAACTGATCTCCAAAAGGCATAAAGCTAAAGATGAAACATTCTTTTCAACATTTTAAGCAAGATTATTTTTGTTTTGTACAATTTTTGAGTGAAAAAAGGAAAGAAGCACCATGAAAAAGTTTGAGCTCTCAAATAACTTAGAAAATACTCTGACTCTTCAAACCTTGTCCCAATAATCAGCTGCCACTGGCTCCTCTAAGCACCTGACTAGCACTGTAATTTAAAATAATTGATGCCCACAAAGCAGGAGAAAGCTATAAGAAGATAGCAAAGTATTTTCGGGTAGCTGTTTCTTCAATTCATAATGTGACAGAGAAATGGCAGTTGACAGAAAGGGTGGAGGCCAAGTTGAGGTCTAGAAGAAAAACTTTCCGAGATAACTGCCCTTAGGATAACTACAAATCAAACCCCCGTTTGACTGCAGAAGACCTTCAGGAACATTTACCAGACTCTGGAGTGGTGGTGAACTGTTTTACTGTTTCAACTCGCCACAAAAGCATCAGCATCGGAAGTTTGCGAAAGAACATTTGGAAAAAAGTCCTGTGGACTGATGAAGTTAAAATATAAAAAAGCTAAAGATGAAAAGAGGATAGCTTCTACAACAGGATAATGATCCTAAACACACCTCAAAATCTACATTTTACTGCCTCAAGTCCCCTGACCTAAATGTCATCAAAAACCTGTGAATAGACCTCAAAGGAGGAGTGTATGCAAGACCGCCCAAGAATCTCACAGAACTAGAAGCCTTTTGGAAGGAACAATGGGTGAAAATTCCTCATGCAACAATGGAAAGACTTTTAGAAGGCTACAAAAAGTATTTACAAGCTGTAATACTCGCCAAATGGGGTGTTACTAAGTACTGACCATACAGGGTGCGCAACCTTTTGCTTTGGGCCTTTTTTCTTTTTTGATCTTTTGTTCTTTAAACTGATGCCTTTTGGAAATCAGGCCATCTTTTACTCGCTTAGCTATTCACAATAACAGAAATTGTGACCCAAGAGCCCAAACTTTTGCATTTCACAGTACATACATTAGAGTAGCCATTAGAGTAGCCAAATTTCAAATGTCAGAGAGTCTTTGTCCTTCACTAACTAATTCTACATAAAATTTTTAGTGTTTGATTATTTCTTTAATTTGCTCAAATTAGCTAACCGCTAACTTAGATGCAATTCAAAGATTCTGCTTAGTGC
The DNA here is from genome assembly GCA_023558415.1 of Piaractus mesopotamicus. Taxonomy (NCBI): domain Eukaryota; kingdom Metazoa; phylum Chordata; class Actinopteri; order Characiformes; family Serrasalmidae; genus Piaractus; species Piaractus mesopotamicus. Next base: position 4,360 of record JAILXH010288903.1, on the reverse strand, counting down.
AAAGTGTTATGTTTGATTTGTGGCAATACTGGTGCACAAAGAGGACAAAGTGCATATACTCATCAATTCAGACACAGTCAATCACAGAAGTGCTGTTCACAAATCAGGTGCTTGATCATGAAGCAACAGGTTTGTAGAAAAGGCAGTAAATCCCATCGTATATCAGGACCTTTATGGTAAATGCTTTATGAGTACTGGCTCATAAAGTACCCAGCTTTTTAAACAGGCTACACAAAAAGCTGAAAACCAATACCTTCCATGATTTGTTCACTTGGGGCATTTTAAACATAGACCTTCTCTGATTCGGCAGTTCTCTGCAAAACTGATCACACAATTCTAATAAATAAATGAATAAAAAATATTAGAAGGTGGTTCAACTCAAGGCCTGCTAAGCTCTGCCAGCTCTCTACAGCTCAAACAACAGCTGGAACACATCCAGCTGATAATACGAGAGCACTGTGGTCTGTAGGTCAGGATTTTAAACATATAGGCTATAGCACTGAAGTGTTACAGATCACCCATGGAGCTTTAGGGTTTAATGACGACTCCACAAACACACAAACCCCTCCTCGGCCAACACCTGCACTTTAGATCACGACGACAATGCACTCATGTTTTCCACTTGCACTTGTGGATTTTCTGTGGTCATTTTTGCTTCTCTCAAGATGATGCCCATCTAGCCCTGCACCAGCCTAATTACTGCGCAGACATTTTAGTTTATTTCCCTAACGAGACTCTTAGACAGCATTATGACTAGTAATTATTCCAAGCATTAAGTGAGAAAAGTGGTCCACTTATGTGTTTTGATGATTTTTGAAGTGAAAAGAAGTAAAAACAACCTCTGCAGGAAACTATTTTTAAAATTATTTTTGCACATGTTACTGCATGGTTAGCAGGACATCCCACTGAGTAAATACTTAGTAACACCCACTTTGGTAGATATCACACCTTGCAAAAGTTTTTGGTAGCCAGGTAGGAGTTTTTAATGTTTTGTTTTAAAAAATTTCACCCACTCTTACTTGCAGAATGCAAGTTCATGGTGGACTTTGAAGCATGTTCTGGGTTACTGTCCACACCTCTATCTAGATAATGTTTTGCATATTTTAGACGTTGACTTTTGTAACGAGAATAAGATTTCCTTTCGATGACTCTTCCTTCCATACATAACGTTTGTGCAAGCAACTCTGCCCAGTTGAACACTGCACCACCGCTCCTTTGTCAGCTAAACCCTCCTGCAGGTCCTTTGCTGTCATGTGGGGGTTTTGCTTTGCCATTCTGGCAAATGAGCAGTTCTATCTAAGTGTTATTTCATCCCATATCAGCACAAAGTTTGAGAAGTCAGAGAACTTATGTTCTACAACTGTCATCAACAGACAATCCTAATGACAATTCTAGTCCTGCCTAACCTGTCCTAACAAATCAATTAAGGCCAAACAAGTTAATTAAGTTCTAAGACTTTACTACAGGGAGGGTGTGCATACTTTTACAAATGCTACAACTACTATTTTAGTTTTACTTTTTTTAATATACTTTTGAAGTTAATCAGATATACAGTAACTGAGCATTTGCAGAATTTTTTGTAATAGTTTGTTATTGTGTTGTCCATACTACACCCCATTGCTGACATAGGCATTCATTTGCAAACACACACAGCTTGTATATGACAATAGAACAGGATGCATATGAGCAGCCACACATGAGACTAAAGTCACCATGCCCAATGCCAAGCACTGGCAAGGGGGGCAGTGGGACTGCATTCTCTGAAGTGATGGGGCACTCCTCATATCCTCACAGCAATGTTCCAACACCTAGCGTAGAGCCTCCACAGAAAAGTAGAGGTTGTTACTGCAACAAAGACTCTACTTAGACCTGGTCATCTCATGCATCTTCATCATCAGGATTATATCTGGATAGAAATTATCCACATAAAAAAGCACCAAAGATGCATTTAGAACTGAATTAAATCCAATCACTTAAACCACTTCAGGAAGGGGTCTAGATGTTAAACAAATGCAAATGTATCTCCCAGTACTGTGATGGTGCCTCCTTCTGCTGCACATGGGGTTAAAAAACATCTACTTGACCTGACTCAGAGGAGTTTCAGCCTTTATCATCTTGAGCTAGTTAAAATAAAGTTTGGTTAATCTTTATTTCACCTCGCCATTTCACTACAGTCTATTACATTTTTTAACACGTGGCCCATGACTGCATGACTGAGTGGGGAGGGCATAAATTTCCCTAATAATACTCTTGATTTCAGAGGAAACAGTGGATGAGCAGATGTCTATAAATTTTTGAACAGATAGGCCAAGCGCTTGTTATTGTACATCAAAG
>JAILXH010288859.1:3826-17018 GCA_023558415.1 Piaractus mesopotamicus | reverse complement strand
GGAACTTGAGTATCTCTTATTGCTCAAAGTGACAGTTTTGGTGGTCTACCAGGTCTCATAGTTGTCCCATTTTTTTGTCTTTAAATATTTTATTGAACTTTTTTTTTTTCACTTGTTTTCCTTTGACGTTTGCTATCTTCCTTTTATGTTATATCTAATCTCCTCAAAACATCTCCTGAAAAAATGAATAACTTGTACTTAAGTCACTGTTTTGACTGGAAATAAACAAATGAAGAGTGAAGAGTCTCTGATTTTGCACAGTACTGTAGATTAAAAACTCTATTTGTTAGGAATCGCAATTTCTCACAGACACTTAAGGCATAGTCTTAAGGCATTGTTTTTATGCAACCATGTTGTACAACAGAGTCCTTTATTTTCAAAGTCGGTACAAAACCATAAATGAATAGTAGAATAGTGGCTGAAACTGCCATTACACTGTGTGAGATGATCTTTCCCACTTGATTAGCAGCAGGTTGTGACATCCTGTTGAGAACAGATCTTAAGCGATTACTTTAATGCAGTTAAATACATCCAGCATCCTAGCAATGAACAGGAGCAAAGCTACATCCATAGTAACAGAAAAAATTGTGAAATGAAACATAGTCACCACTGCATTGTATTAGATGGTAATTATATATCATACAAAGTGTAACATGTTGAAAATACAGTGTACTTTTACAACATTTTGCAGTATGCTGTTTTCATGGAAAGGAAAAATGGACCTTGTAACTGGATGCCACTGTGGCAAGTCAATACACTCGCCAGTATGGTAGTACACTGGTGCAAAAACTGGAAAACATAATGCGTAAACATGAGAGGTATTTTGCCTGAGGACTTCACGCTGGACGTTTGCTTTGAATACTTTGTACACTTGGTATTCTGACCAGAGCATTTGTGTTAAAAGCATTTAGAATATATGGTTCATCTTACTTTTGCACTGCTACTTTTTATAAATAAGTAACTATATTTAATTCCACACAGTGATAATCATTAAATAATCCAGATACACTGTAATTTATTAATAGCAAATGTCTGTCAGCTAAAGGATATCTGATTCAAAAAGAGGAGGTTTAAAATAAAACTTTTTTTTATTATTTAACCCTCTTAAAGGACTATTCCAGAGTTTTTCAGCATAATATCTATCAGCTGCATCACAGACAATGCTTTTGAGAACATCATTACAATAGAAGCCAATGGGAAACTGCAAATTCCACCAATAAAAGTTTAAGTGAAACCTATTTTTGTAGAATACTTTCATGAGTTCACAAAAAATGAACGTGTTCTACAAAAAAAGCATAATCTCTTTAACTGATCCTTACAGAAATGGGACTAGTTTTCCAGAGAGAGGATTTTGTAGTAATAGGTAACCAGTAGTGGTGTGGGTGGAGTTTCACTTGTTCTTCCCTGATTGCCACAGATACCAGAAAACCTTAGTGAAAGAGAAAATAACTGGACCTGCTTTATTTACCAAGTTGCTCCAGTGTTCAAAAGTTGGATGAGCTTCACAAGAACAGCTTCGATAAACGTGTTACACAGTCACATATTTTAAGCTTTTATTCATGGAATTCAGCAGCTGCCCAATGGCTTCTATAACAAATGAGCTTCAAGTCAACGGGCTTTCTGTCTTTTTCTAAGTATAGGGAAATGTGTCAAGCTGACCATGTTAACTCAAAATATGATACAGATGAAGCAGATAGAGATTGTTGTAAAAAAAAAAAGCTGGAGTATTCCTTCAACCACTGGAAAACGTTTTTTTTTTTTTTTGCTATTTGTTTTATCTGACTGCTGTTTTTATCCATTAAGACCAGTCTTTGGTTTCTGCTTAGTAATGTTTCAAATTGTACATGAGAGAAAATTCTGTTTTCTACAAACACACAAGACCCGTATCACTCTATGAAGTATATCATCAATCACTAATATAATAGTAATACCACTAAACATTTTAAAGGAATCCTTAGTTTTGGACTGCCTACAGCTATAAGGTTAAAACTCCCTGCCCTAAATACTGACTCCCGACTGCTCTACATGGCCTGTGTACTGTTTATACCAGTTCCTACTTGAAAACATTAGAAAAAATGCATAAGGACAGTGAGAGATTTGAAGGTAAGGTGAGCTTGTGAGTGAGAGAGGTAAAGCGAGGCAATGGGAGAGAGCAGCACAGCATTTCTTTTGTAAAACAAGCCCTGTTTTTTAAACGAGTCCCCTTTGTGTCATGTTTGTCCAGCCCTATTATTACCCCCCTTTTGTGACCGCCGATGCGGTCAGCATCTCTTTCCACCCATTGCGCACTGTTCACCTAATCCCCCTCTACGCTCTAGTGGGGCACTCCAAACACAGGCCTGGTCAGAGGTCTTCTGTGTTTTTCCACCGTACACACTCCTGTTTGGAGCCTGGCGACTGGTTATCTAGTTACGCCAGATCCATCATTTGTCCAATCTACTTAACTGACACTGTACTTAATATTTGATCAACCACTATTACCAGTGGTTTGCATCTCTGGCATTGTATTTCTGCTGAAAGTAAATGCAAACTTGACCATATGAACTAAGTGGAAACTTTTTTTCCTTTTAATCTTGTTTTTGTCTTAAGGACTTCCATATTTTACAGTGATTCAATGAAATTCCTTAAAAAAGAAACCATATTATCATGATGCTGCTCAATGACTGTTACTATAGTGCGCTGAAATTGAATATCCATGTCATTGCTGTCATAAGAAAATCTTGACCATGAAACGCTAACTTTACAGAAGAGAAAAAAAAAGTTTCGTTTTTTTTTTTTTAAACCTGGACCAATAATTCATTTCTGTTATTTTATTCTTATTGTCATGCAATTCAAAGTTCATAATGTGGATCTTATATGAAACTAGTGGTGACATTATATACCCTACCCACCCAAGAGCACCCATTCTCAGGAAAAAAGGAAAAAAGAGGGGAAAAATAGCTCTTAACTTATGTTACTGTAACTTAAAAACTTGGAATTACGAGTTCACTTATGACAGCGATGCTCACTCCCTGATTATTCTCATGAACTGCTCCTAAAATAATTCTGAATTTGACAACCTTCAGGAACCATCTATGCGCCTCTAATTTCAAACTCTTAAAAGGTTTGTGGCTTCAGATGTCATATCTGACAGCCATGCTGTGCCAGTTCTTTCATGACAAAGTTACACCTTTCTCATCATTCAGATCCATGGATCTGACTTTAGAGATCTCTTCTCTGACTATGAGTGTAAGAGCACCAAGCTCACATGATCCATATACGAAGCTCCCTGATGAGACGCTACATTCTGCCTACTCAACTGTCAGTGCACAGTGACTTCAAGAAGACTTCTTCCCTCGGTGTAGCTGTCCTCCGAGTATTGGTTTCCACTTAAGGAACGAAGGTACAAATGAATGATGGATTGAAGAAACTGAAGAAGGAGCAGAAGAAGAACACTGAAGAAGTTCATGTTGCTGTCACTGTTTGCTGGTCAGCAGCTTCAACCAGCTCAAGTCATCGGACCTTAAAAGAGAAGAGAAGAGCACAATGGGATTCAGACTGGCGGAGGATTTTGCCTCTAATCACCTAAACTAGGGTATGATGTGCCTGTCCATGTGCTGTCTATGTTCTCTCTGGCCCCAGCAAACTGTAAATGCCTGTAATCTAACACTGCCCGGTGTGTTGTTTCAAACATCTATTATTGGGCACAAACTCTTTGTCTTGTAATGTGTTGGCCATGTAGGTGTCCTTGGGTCACTCACTCTGCTTCCGCCTTTGTAATCACTTTCCCCGCTGCGAACCTTTCGGCCACGGCCGAAACAGCAGGTTCAACGTTCAAGCCTGCTGTAGCCACAACCTCATCATCTCTGAAATGAGGGAAAAAATATTATTGTCAAATATATATTATTGCCATTTATAGTAAAAAGTCATGTAGAGAACTGATATTTTTTGCTCCTTACTTGATGTAAAATGCTAAGAACTTCATGTCCTCAAAGCGACCTTTCAGTACTAAATCAGTGTATCCTTCTCCATACCCTGCGCATTATGGACACAGAACATAGAATCAAATTCTACGAAATGTATGAAATAACTACAGCTTTTCAAAAGCCTTATGAGGTTTTCAACAAACAAAGGCAGGTTTTGCATTCATAGATGGCTTCTGGATAATGAAGGATAATGCTGTTAGCAAGAAATAAAGTAAGTAGTCCTCAATAAAAATGATACAATTCTATGTCAAAAGCATTTTTTATCTTTCTTCTGATCAGAATCTGCAGATTTTTGCCTGAACCATGAAATTGGTAATCGGCCAGTTTATTGCTTTTATTTTGGCAGATCTATGTTGCTAATGTGTAAATTACGTGAGTCAGAGAAATTCACTCACACTGTATTAAATGCTGCTGCTACACCTATAGCAAAATATTGTAGCATGTTATTTAAATACGCAATTATTTTTGCCCTTTACATCATGTTATTCAAATAGGAAAGTGATTTAAAATTGAAAGACTTAGAATGGCAACTTAGCCCATTAAAAAGCAAATAATGCTGTTAATAATAAATTTGTCTACAGGAAATGAGCTACTGTGTTTCATGTGCTCGTTCACCCCAAACAGTGTGAGCTTCAGATGAAAAAAAAAAGGCTATTAAAAATCAGCCACTGGCTAATCTAGCTATAAAGAAATCGGAATCAGAATCAGCCATAAATGTCATGAATCATGATTGTGCATCCTCACTTTCTTCAGTAAATATTTTAGCAATGGCAAAATGCAGTTATAGAATATAATAGAAAATGAGTGAATGCCTCAGTGAGCAGCCTCATCTCTGAGTGAGATCTGTTAATTTTCAATAACGATGTTGGTGGCAGATGTTATTGTTATTTACATCATGCTGTTTGTGCGCTTAGCCGTTATGCAAAAAGCATTAACTCAAAATCTGTCTTTCTTTAGTAGTCACACTTAGGGAAAGAGAGTTTTTGATCAAACTGAGTCTTTATCCAAGGAACTAGACATACCCGCATATCGAATGGTCTGCCCCAGCAGGACGGTCCAGTAGAATGGCACAGTGTTCAGAGCGACTTGTCTGCCCAGCATGTTCAAAGCAGCAATCCGTCCTAATAAATCACACACCATTCATCAGTGAAACCATCAGATTTTTATTGTAACGCCAGAGTGACTTTCATCATTGTTATATGCACTCAGCACTACTGATGATATGGTACTAGACTTCCGTTCACGTTTTCTGACAGTACTCAGTAGAAATGAGAACAGCACACTTGTAGTTACCTTGTGCCTGTGCTGTTTGCCAGTGGGCAACACTGACGCTCTGGTCTTTGATCATTTGGAGAGGAAAGGAGGTTAGATCTCCTGCACAGTAGACATCTCTTACATTGGTCCTCATGTACTGTAAAAAAAAATAATGAATAAAGTGCTCCATGTCACTGCATGACAATACACTCAATACTCTATTGTATACACCATGTATATGTAAACAAAGCTTTTTCCGTATTGAGACAAATGTACTATATATTTTAATGTATGGCTATAAACTGAACTGTTATATGCCCTCACCTTATCTACAGTGACATAGTTCTTAGAGTCCATCTTGATCCCACTTCCTTTAAGAAACTCTGAGTTAGGTACAATCCCTTGTCAGACAAAGAAAAGAAGTACATTTTTCAGCATCACCAACATTGAATGCAGCAGCGACGTATTTCAGAAAAAATACACATATTTAGACTAATGAATTTGGCTTTACAATCGCTTTGTGTAATATATTCTAAAGTTTCACGTACCAATCCCTACGAGTAACACATCAGCTTCCACAATGGTGCCACTCTTCAGCACTACCTCTTTAACCTAAAGAGATGAAGAGAAATATCACACCTTTAGTTTTACATTACTAACTAGATGGAAACATATTTGTTACATGACTTCGTTAGTTTATTTGTTTAGCTCATACTCATACAAAAAAAGGGAACTGTTTTTTCTTCTCTTAAGATTTTTCTCAGAAACCTTGAGCTTTTTTTACCCTTCCGTTCTTGCCCCGGACCTCACTGACACTGTCATTCATGTAAAACTTCACGCCCTTCTCTTCCAAAACCTGTATGAATTCACACACCAAAGTAAACAGAAATCAGCCTCTACAAATCTGTATTCTGTTCTCCTTTGCTCCCCTTTTAAAGTAAATAACAGATTTTTATCAAAACACATTATTGGAAAATACTGTCTCCTCTCACTCACCGTCATGGTGAACTTCCCTATCTCCCGCCCCAGCGTCTTCAGATAGGGCAGCTCACTGAAGCCAATGATAGTGATGCTGCTAGCTTTATCGATCATATAGGATGCCACCTCCATGCCTGCAAAATCAGAGAACGCAGTCAAGATTGTCTCAAAACTAGGATTAGAAAGTTTACAAATGTATAATGTACCCAAATCTATACACTTGCATAAACTTTACAAAGACGTCATTAACCTTTTAACATTCACAGGCCCCTTAACGTGCACAGACCAATAGTTACTGAATAATAAGCCTTACAATATGGACATACATTGGAGCCTAATGAGTTCAATCCAAATAATGGTTGAAATACAAATCTTTAGCTTTGTACCATATCAAAATTAGGCTCTCAGATTCACATCATAAGTCAGCTCTCCTTGACATGGCTTGTTGGCAATTATAAGACTTTATAGCAGTGTTTCCCAGCCCTGGTCCCGCTTGGCACACTTGATCCAAATAATCAGTTAATTAACATGTACCTCCTCACTTTAAGTGGTTGTGTTAGAGAAGGAAAACACTAAAATATGTAGGACAGAGGTACTCAAGTCCCAGGTTTGGGAAACATTGCTTAAAAGAATGAAGTTGTTGCTCTTACCAACGAAGGAGGTGCCCACAATGACTGTCCTGCAGCCCATGCAGGCGTTATGAATGCGGTTGGCATCCTCTGGCGTCTCCAGCATCAGCACGTTTTTCAGCTCTGCCCCGGGGCTGTCCAGCTCCTTAGCCCTGAGAAACAAGTACTGTTCACTCACAAAAACTTTCCTGTATTGCATAATACTTTGCTGTGGAATTAGTTATCTATAAATACTAAAGGTGCACTGATCATGATTTTTTATGTTCAACTGCGATTCTGGTTTGTTTGCAGCCAAAAGAGCTGATGGTTGATTTTTTTGGTCAACTTTTACTGGCCTTTTCTTTACCCAGAGCTTACACTGTGTGGGCTAAATGAACACTTGAGACTAGTGCATTTCCTTTGCTTTCTAATCACCACTGTCGTGATATAAATAATTTATGTGATTGCGTGTTTTGAGGACAAATCTTCTGATTCTGATCATCAACATAACAGATTTTTGTTTGTAGGTTTGTTTACCAAAAATTGTAAATTGACCGCAAAAGCTAGTTTTCAGCTAACGTGAATATTTGATAAAAACTGGCCAATAGAAACTGTATGGAAAAAAAATCTTGTTACATTAAGATACATTAAAATTTTATTACCATTTTGAAGATACAAGATTTTGTTGTAACAGTGACAATACATGCGAAAACAGGGATTACTACTGCATCACACCAGGTACTCACCTGCAACCTGTTGCAACAAGGAGCTGGTCATAACACTCTGTGGTGCCATCATCAAACACCACTGTTTTCTTGTCAGTGTCTATTGACAAAGCCTGGAGTGAGGAGAAGCAAGGGTTTGGTGCATGCAGCCCAACATGAAAGAGATGAGGAAGCAGCATATTTATCTCACCTCTTTTTTCAGCCACACTTCAATATCGTACTTTTGGTAGAATTCCATTCTCCTGAGCAAGATGCTGTCACTCTTAACGTTCATTACCTGGAACCAAATCCAGCAAAGCCACAGGTTTAAAGAATAAAAAAATCAGTTGCCTTAAAAATATTGGGCCTCATTCACCAACAGTTTTTAAGGAGACGTTTCTTCTTAAAATCCCCTTACACAGTTTTCACAAAGATTCTGACATTCACCAATGTTTTCCTATTTGAGATTTGTTCTTAAGTAAGAACAGAATCTACACACACTCAAGAGCACAAGGGGGTGAACAATTCTGCGGTTTTGGAACTTGTCATGAATCTGACGTAGACTTTTCCTTTCTCAAGAACAAATTTAAGAAAAAACTTAGGAAGATAGTGGTGAATGAGTATATATATGAGAATATATATATATACATACATAAAAGACTTTTACATTTGAATAATAAAAGTTCATCAAGCATTCAGTGAGAATTACTAATTGACACTTGTTGTTTCCACAGAGGCTCTCGCTCTTTGGGTTTTAGATTCTTACTTTACACATGTTGGTGTGTATTGTTAGAAACACCACATGTGCACGGAGCATGAAGAATGAGTACGGTGGCTCAAACATTCAGGCTGAGTTTGTAAAAGAGACTTTAAATGAAAAATGTCAGGAAATTTTTCTGATCTCATGTATACAATTTTAGACTTTTTATACATTTTAAAATAGTTAGTTGTGACCACAGAATTAGCTGAAATTAGCTAATTCTGTGGTCACACAGCTAATTCTGTGGTGTGGAAAAAGCGTTCTTCTCGTGTTGCATCTGGTAACTGGAAGTTTTTTTCATTCCGAAAACCCTCTGTTAATAACAACAATGGCCAGTTTGACTCATTTACTTTGAACAATTAAAAGAGGAGCATATTTGATGTTGCATTTAAGCAGTTATTTTAAGAAGAAAAAGCTTTTTTCAATACATATCTGGTAATCAGCATAAACAGCACATCACAGCCATACCTTGCTAAGCCTGGTTTTGTCGTATGGAAGGAGGTAATCTCTGGTCACCATAATGATTCTTCCCCCGTAGTTCTCCTGCCTGAGGATCTCTGCACATATTACTGAGGCACAACCTGCAGAAAGAAAGATGATATTGACAAAAAATCTCACAGCATGATTATCACATCATAAGAATATCCAAGTTTTGTATTGGACAAGGGGACATAAAAATAATCACTTTAGGAGCAGAAGATTACCTCAGTAATTGTAATATTGTATTGTTTATTATTTTTAAGTAAAATGTAGCTGTTTACTGTTTAATTTATAAGTAATTTTTCTCTTTTCTCTCTGCACTTTATTTTATCAACTGTTTTTGTATTTTTTACCTTTATTATATTTTATGTTCAGCTTTTTCCTTTTTTGTACATTTTGTTTGTTTTTAATCTCTCTGTAAAGGACACTGTAAACACTTTAAACACTGTGAGTGTGTAACCTATGTAAAAGGTGCTATGAATAAAAAGTGCTATTAATAAAATGTATTTTTATTATTGTAGCTATAGTACATTTTTAAAAGGTAGGATGTAGCGCTTGTTCTCACCTCCCCCTAGTAGAATCACAGTGTGTTTCACGTCGGGATCTCTGGCTCCCATCTTCTTCACTCTCTTGGCCTGCCCTAGAGCCTGCGCACAATTCATTTACAATCTACAGTGTATTAATCTGGCATATTACAAAAAGCAAATATCATTTTAAGATGACATACTACAACAGTAAACACTGGAATTGATACGTGTGTCAAACCCAGTCGCTCGTCAGACTGAGTAAATTGCATACATGTTCACACAAATAGTGTTATTGATCGTCAGGCTGAAGAGCTCTGCTCACCTTTTTGTTTACAGTCACATACACTTTTCTGTCCAGAATTTTCACCTGTCAACAGACAAAAAAAAAAAAAAAAAACAGCTTGGCATCAGTATGAATATGACTCTGTGGATCATGAAAATGTGGACATTCTCTGACAGTTTAATGATCCAGTTAGAGAGCCTGTTACCTATTGTCATAGCCACATTTTAAAGCCCACAGCATATCTGGAACACACACACATACACACACAAAAATGGCTTCCAGGTTGAAGGTCTTCAACATAATGCCCGAAGGAGAGCCCTTGTTGTTCAAAAACTTCATCAAGAAACTATTAAGTCATATTTTTACTTGGCATCAGAGGCCTCCCACAATATCAGTCAACAACTTCTATGCCTTAAACAAAGGCAAAAGGATATGCAGAGGCTTTAGAGGGACATGAAGACCAATATATAAACTACACACTTCAAAGTGATGGTTCTTCAAGGGTCCTTTAGTAAAGAAAATGGTTCTATATAGTACCATGAAGCCTATGCATGATTAAAGGGTTCTTTGCATCGTGAAATGGTTCTTCAGATTGATGCAGAATGTGCTGTAGATGGTTGTATTTAGCACCTTTTTGAAAAGGGTTCTAAATAGCACCAAAAAGGGTTATTTTATTCTATACAGGCTTGATGTTATAACATTAGCATAACCATTTTTTATATAGTACCATTTTCTTTACTCCAGAACCCTTGAAGGACCATACGTTTTAAGAGTGTATATTGCTGCATTAATTAAATAATTTTAAACAAAATTTTTAATGGAAATCATTTGTCCATTTGTGATCTTTCGCAAGAAAATAAAAATGTCATGTGTGCTATAAACAAACATGATGGAGGTAAAATGCTAGTCAACAGAGGCTCCATTAAAATTCTCATGTTGCATACTGATATTATTTTAAAGGTTATTGTGGCATTTGGTAATTGATTTGGTTGTTGCTATTTTTCTTAATGCAGTTCATGGTTAGGGGTTCTGCATAAAGCTACTACAATGATTAAGCATCCCTCACAAAGAACCACCACGCTTTATATCTGTCTCAATAAAACAAGGTATCCGAAACATTGGATAACTCATGATATCCAATACCATCTATGAGTATTCATATAATGACTTTGCTTCATTTACATATCACCACTTGTGTAGTGCTAAGTGGTAACATCATTCTATATTTTCTTTAGCCTCTAAAACTCTAGAGGATCTTAATAGAATAATTAGAAACCGTCCAATTTTGATCCTAAAACCCTGACCACCATCAAACTGCCCTCCAGGAACGCTTAATGTGACCTTTTTTAAATCATAAATTATCACAAACATGACATGAGTAGCGCTGGCAGTACCTTGTGGCAGGTCAGGCTGTCCATGGCCGGATACTCCTCCATGTCTCCAGTCTTCACGTTGAAGCAGGCACCATGCCAGGGGCAGCGTACCCTGTGACCCACCAACACTCCTGGCAAAGAAACAGAAGAGAGATCAGTCCCAACGTATCGCTACTCACTCATGCACCAGTATTTATATGAGAATGTTTAGTCTGGTCATATTGACCACGATCGTGTCGGCCAACACTCAACACTACACACGTTATTAGCAACTAAACACTATAGTTCAGAAGGCACTCTGTCTTTCACGTCTTACCCGTGCTCAGAGGAGCACCATAGTGGGTGCACTGGTTACCAATAGCAGTGTATTCTCCATCACACCTCACCAACAGGACGTTATGGTCCCCAACATCCACATCCATCATCCTGAGGGACGCAGAAGATGGACATTTTTGTACAGCAAGACTACCATTCTTATACAGATAAACTACTGTTCAAAAGGTTGGAATTACTTGTCGATTTTTGTTATGTTATATCCAATAATAACTTATGTAAGTTTTAAATACCATAAATAAGGTCTAAATATCATAAACAAGACACCAAAGCCTCGAAATTTGATCATCACTTTTGAAAAACGAGGCATTCTGGATATTACCTTTATTATATAGTGAGCACAGCTTTTGTTTCAAATATTGTACTAAAGTTGAATGCACTAATAACTGAAAATATGTGTCATAACACATCTATAGTTCAGTACTGGGACTGGCTGTAATTTACTAGAATGGATGAAATGGCAACATGAGGCAAAACAACAAGCAAAACTCTTCAGATCTGATGGCACACTGATAGAACACTTCCCCCTTGTACTGCATTTACTTGGTCAACGGAAAATACATTAGCATTATAGGCCTCACTCTCCATCCTTCAGATCGGACTCCATGCACACGGCCGCAGTCGCTTCTTCCTCGTCTTCCTGTTGGTCAGCATGATGCACTGCTTCTGGGAACACAGCACACTTCTTTCTACCACACTTATTTCACAAACTCTTAATAGACTTGAGGAATTACAGTATATTTACTAAACATGAAGGGCAGCTTTTTAACACGTTACCTGTAGGCAGTTAATTTACAACCAGCCAAGATTAATCTGAAGTTGTTTTAAAAGTCTGATTTCGGATACCTATTCTAAATTTACAATCTTAAAATAGGGGCCAAAAGGGGAACCTTTGCTGTGATGCCACTGAGGAACCGCTTTTAGTTTTCTAAAAAACAGATGGCTTTAAAAAAAAGTTTAAAGAACCAATTATGTAAAATTTCTCTATGAATTAGCCATACGTCCAAGCCTAGAACCATTTAGGAACTTAAAAACACTTAGGTGTTTTTAGGAGGTTCAAATGAAACTAAATTTGAATATTTTGCTCACATGAACAAATTGAAGAAAGGCAAACATGTTACTTACTCGATTTCTTCTCAGACATCAGAGGATTTGTTTAATTAGAGAGGACAACCTTTATCCAGCTTTTTTAAAACCAACTCTTTCACAATAGTGTTCTCATAGAATCAAGCCCTCGTGGCTGCTGACATAGCTAGTGCAGATGTCCTTAAGCCAGGAGACCAAAAAAGTCCCTTTGAGATTTCACCGTTGAGCTGCTTGAACTCGCACATGAAGATAGTTACCCAAAGCTCTTCAAAATAAAGAAATATATGAGTTTCTATGAGGTAAAATCCACTGATGCAGAGTACAGCTCGATTAGCCGGAGGGACTGGGTGAACTGCATATGCAGAGTGTTCAGTGCGGTTAGCTCTGCCATTGCAAGGGAATACAGAACGGCTGACCAAGCAACAGCTTCCAACAATGACCATACACGCACAAACACACACACAGAGCAAAGTGTGTGACGCTGCATTATCTTGCATGAAACACGGCTGCTGTGTAAAGCATCTCCTTTGAGGAGACGCCCTTCCAGGCCACACATAAAGAAATGGACTCATATCAGTCCAGTATGTGAGTGGTAGAACAGAGAGCACGGTGTGCCCCAAGCTATTGACTGAAGAACTGAACAGCACAATGACTTTGTATAGACATGGTCCAAAAGGTCAAGTGACTGGATCACTCAGGGTTGGGCTTGTTAGATATCTGCTTTACAAGGATTGCACATTAAGCATGGCACATTGACAATCTATGTATGTATAAACAAACACGTTTAAGTCATTGAAGAAGCCGTTTAAACAAAGAACACCTTATATTTGATTATATTTAG
>JAILXH010288845.1:6615-17298 GCA_023558415.1 Piaractus mesopotamicus | reverse complement strand
TTTTTCAGTGGTTCAGTTTTTCAATTCAATAATTCAAATTTTTTTTGTTGTTGTGTTTTTTGGGTCTAACTGACCAAATGATGCAACTTTAACTCTGTAGTTCAAAATATGACGAAAATTACTAACGACATGCCTCACAGCTAATCACAATCATCTCTAAATGTTCCTCCTTCCATCAGGTGAAGGAAACACTTCCAGAGAACTCCTCAGAACAAACCTGCAGTGAGAACGATGGTAGTAGTAAATGTATTTGTTTAATTCCTGAAGCTGAAAAGGTTTCAGATTAAACTGTGGAGGACGATACAGCTCAGAGTCTAAACTATTAACAGACAGACATATGCTGGCTCTGAGATGTGCAAAACTTTATATTTGCTAAAAATTATTTTAATATATTGTCTAATGATAACACTACAGAGAAAGGTTAAGGTCAGTTAACTAACTAGCTTTTCTAACTTTTACTGCCAACAGTAAGCTTGATGAATCAGTCAGATTAAACAGGACCATACAGCAGTCATAATTCTGACTACAACATTGTGTGTAAAGTTAAATATAAAGGCACTTGTACATATGCCAGCTCATCTGAAGGGGAAGCTTCTGTCACTAAAACCTCCTCCTCATTAGACATGAAAACCTGCCGCTTTAACGTTGAGTGATTAAACAATATCCCTGGTTTGATTAATGTACATATGGTTTGAGATTCCTTTTTTCATTTGCTTTCAATTGGCCTACATTAATATATTCTCAGTTCTCAAACACATATGTCAACACCAAACACCTTGCAAAGCACTTTATTTTTGAGTGAAACGTTCCAAATGTTCTCCTCTGTGTGCTTTTAAACTTTTCTTCGTACTACTGAGTGTTACAGCTGCTACCTTGTAGCCGGTAGTTTGATGGACGTGGAAGCAAGAGACAGGACTTACAATATTCCTAACATTTTGTGATTAAAGGGGTTAAAATCACAGACTTCAAGACACTACACTATAATTCTCAGCTAATACTAACCCAGCTTGAATAGGGATGAGTGTTGTTTGAATAGGGAGATATTTTTATTGCACTGAAGTGCAACTTGCTGTGAATGCTGGAACAATTCCCTCTCTTATCCGTTCCTGTCTTGTCAAATATGAAAGCATCTATCAGTATTCTAGTAAAAGCACTGAGGCACTGAGGCATCTCTTAGAATAAAATGACAGGTTCAAAGAGCCTCTGAGGCCAGTTTTCTCTAACCTATCGGTCTCATCCAAATTACTAGTCAGTGACTATTCCCCATTTACATTTCTTTTTAGTCTAAGACTAGGCTTAAAGAACACCTAGTTAAGAGACCCCTCTTTCACACCAGTGCTGTAAAACCTAACAAATAAGTCCAGCGTGCTCTGCATGATTTCTTGAAGTGTCAGTGTAAGTGATGGGATGGCACTGGCGGCTACGGTCCCTTCCACGCTGCCTGTGCTCAAGCTGAAGCTCGCTTGGCTCGATAACTGTCAACCTGTCAAATGTAAACACCCTGTGGACATGTCTGTCACAACTTTGAAAGGTTTCATTCTTTCTTGTTTGTTCAGCGGGAGGAGATGATCTCGTTTCCTGTGTAAAATGAGGCCGAAAAGATAAAATGTAATTCGGGAGTCTAATTCTACAAACCTCTCCTTTGCTTCCCTTGGGTCCAGCTTCACCCTGGTAAAGGGAGAGGGAGGGGGAGAAAGAGACGCCCGTTAAAACTTTTCACACTAATATCAAAGAGAAAAGTCCGCCTTATTAAAAAAACACTTCCTGTTCACGGTGAGAGCAGAAAGAAGGCAGAAGTGGAGCTTCATAACGAACAAAAATCAAGCTGTGTGCAAAAGCCGCAACTGCCAATTGGCTGCGGTTCTTCAGGCTGAACACATTTCGTAATGCCTATTTCTGGTCAGGACCTAGTTCAGCGTCTTCTATTTTAGACCACCTAAGGTAATTTTCTAATGATCCAAGCAGAAAGATATGCATCAATTATTTGTCTTCTGCAGACAGTCTCCTGCAGGAGCACACTGTGCGCAACGCAGACATGTATCACATTTGTCTGCCAGCTGTTACCTACCACGGGTTCCAAGATAACTGTGCAATATCACATCGAGACAAACCTCTCCATTTTCAACATGCAGGCTTTGCAGCTGTACAGAATATCAGCATAACCTTTTCAGTTTCTTATTTCTGTCATGAACCTCAACAAATTTGCCTTTCCTGGGCTATTCATGGGGTGGAGGGGGTCTGGTGTACTTTAATTCCTTTCCTGCTTTAATCGCTCACATCTGTCTTTAGTGAGACCACCTCTAACTAAGTCCTCTAGGTGATCTGAATCACATCCTGTGTTTTCTTTTCCATAGACTGGCTGTTAATACATTTCTGCTGAGGGCATCTGTCAAACTGCAGTAGGTGCGCAGTGGCCTCAAACCCTTCAAGATCCAAATGCAGGCCTACTGCTTCTCAGTTTTATTGTCTTTGTGGAGTCACTACACAAACTGCTGGTGTGCTGCCACCTGGTGGACAGATAGTGTATATCCACTCACCGGTGAGCCAGGAACCCCAGGAGCTCCCTCGCTGCCTCCCTCTCCCTGAAAGATGATGAAGGGTGGTCTCTGTTAGGGGGTCTCAGAAGCTAAAAGGTTATCATTAGCATTTAACGCCTAAAAGAAACCTGAGGCTCAGAGTAACCTTTAGAAGAGCATGCTGGAGTTTAGTTGGGACATACTGTGCAGATTTAAGTTAGTAACAGTCTTAGAGGCTGTTTAAGG
Organism: Piaractus mesopotamicus; assembly: GCA_023558415.1. Lineage (NCBI taxonomy): Eukaryota > Metazoa > Chordata > Actinopteri > Characiformes > Serrasalmidae > Piaractus > Piaractus mesopotamicus. The sequence continues at coordinate 14,536 of JAILXH010288845.1, read as the reverse complement.
TGAGGAACATGGATTAAATCCAGATAAGAAAACAGTATTACAGAAACACCCTACCTAGACAAAATTTCCTAAATTCTACCCTAACGTCTGTTTTAAACGTCTGTTTTTATAGTTTCATGCAGTGTCAGGCAGGACAGTTCACTATAATTGGCATAATGATGCTACATTTATCTACACTGAAAACGGTACTTAGACTTTTGAGGGTTTTTCTAACAGTGTTTTAAAACACACTGCAGAGACGATCTCCACCGTCCCCTCTTATTACATTTGTGTGTTAATCTTGATGAAAACTTGTCATATAAAATATTATAGTGATGTTGATGAATAATGAGGAGACAAAGCTTAATGTGTGTCCATTTACTGGGAGGAACAGTGTTAGCACACTCGGCTAAAGTGTTTGGGAAACTGAAACTGGAGAGCGGCGACGCTCTAAAAAACAGTCACAATATTTTTTACGTAAAGTTTATTGCGCTTTAGTTTTGTTTTTTGACCTTTTTTACGTCAGTAACGAGAGCTAGATGTCTGTTTAACTAACCTGATTATTTTTATTAGCTACATGTTTACGTTTCTGTTGGGCGCATGGTCGGTTGCTAGGTAACAGACATGACAGTTGATTGTCGACATCGATCGACCAGGTTAAGATTTCCTAACTTGAGATAACGCTGTCAAATAAGATAGGATTCTTAAATGAGGGTAAGATTTGCTTCTGTAATATGAATTTGTGAAAATCTTATCTTGACCTGTCAGATCTTAAGACAAAAAGATTGAAAGTTTCTGAAATACGGCCCCAGAACATTAATTGCACAGGAACTGTCTAGGAACAAAGCCGTTCTCAGATGCACACTTCATCTGGTCACTATTTTGAATGACAGAAGTTAAGCGAAAGTCAAAATATAAAGAAGATGAATGGTTTTACCTTAGTTCCCTTTGGACCAGGTTCCCCCATATGTCCCTGAAACGCAAAGTTATACCGGTTTATCCCATGTTGAATCAAAAGAGACTATTTTTAGTCTGTATTTTAGGCAATACTGAAAATGTTGAAATGAATGCTGAAAATATAGTTAGTTAACTGCCATCAGAATCTCTTAAAGAAATGCTGTAGCAAACAAAAATTCCACTTCCCAAAAGGTAGTCAATCAGCCAAGCCATGTTTGCTGTCCAAATTTGGCTTCTTTAATTTAGTGCTGGAGCCACTGGGCTAACATTGCTAACAAACTCTAGAAGTCAACAGCCACTCAAGTCTTTTCCATAAATGTATCCTTAAAACTTTTCTCAACCCACACAAACCACATAAGGTCTTCATTAAGGTCATGCAGACCTGTTAATGTTTTTAAGGACACAGTATGACTTACTGTGAACTTTAAAAATACACAAAACTTCACTGTGTGGCTAAACACAGCGGTCAGGCTTCTAAGACAACAGGTGTTGTGCTGTATTCCAACTTCCCTGAAGTATCAGACTCCTCTTTTCATCAACATTCGTCATTAGGTACAGATGCTAGACTAGATTCACAATTTCTGCTGTTTCTTTGGATATAAGCCAAGATTACAAATATTTATAAAAAAAGACTCCACATTAAATGGAATATGCGATGTGCATGGCTGTGAATGGGAGTCGGATTTGGACACAACACTTGTCTAAAACACTGGCTCTGAAACCAGTCCTTAAAGCCCTCCAGGCACTCCATGTTTTTGCTCCAAACTAATTCACCATGCATAGGTCTAGAGCAACAAATGGGGGTCCCTGAGAACTGGTTTAAAATAGCTGACTGCTGTATTCAGGTACATTCTGTTCATTTTTACAGTTCGCACTGTACTGTGTCCTAAACTACATGACGAGTCTGCACAACCTTAATGAAGACCTGGAAGCAGTTTGAGTGGATTGAGAGAGGTTTTGAGGATGAATTTACAGAAAATATTTGGGTGACTATTGACGTCTAGTGTTTGTTAGCAACATTAGCCTCACAGCTCCAGCGCTATACAATCAAAATGTAGATACCAAACATGAATTGGCTAATTGACTATTTCTGCTGTTAGAGGAAAATTCTATTCCTTGAAACACATAGTGAAACACACTGAAGGTTCACTATTGTTTTACAGCAGCAAACAGTGACATCTCATTCCATACTGTTTAGTTTCAGGAACAAATATCTGTTTCTAAAATTGCTTAAGAAATATTTAAAGTATTCATATCGGGATGAAAAATCGCAGTTCTAAAGTTGACTGCAGAGTCTTTGATGACACATCCACAATTCATTGCAGTGTGATGGTTTAGGCCACTCTTAGGCCACTTTTGGGATCATTTACCTTATGTCCTTTAAAGCCTGGAAGACCCATTGCACCCTGTAACCCTGGAAAGCCTGGATCGCCCTGTGTGCCCTGTGAATGTTAGAGCATATCAGAATCAGCTGGCTTCTCTCTGACTGAGAGAAATGAGCACTGAATGTCCTCACCGGGATTCAAAATAAATAAACATTGATTATTACTCCATCAAACACACTGACAGAAAAATACCTCTCAAGACAAATTTAAGCATCTTAAACTTTATTGAATAATATTCCACAACTGGCTGTTTGGCACAAGAAACAGATATATTAATATGGATTCAGAGGTTTAAATATGTTGAATCTCACCTTTTGCCCCGGTGCACCTGGAAGACCAGTCAGCCCCCGCTCTCCTGCACTGCCCTGCGTGCACACAGACACGACTCAACAAGCAAACACAGACACTTGACATGCATTGTGCATGATGTCTCCAATACTCCAGGCAACATTATTTGTCAAGCTTTTTTATTTCTTGGAATCTAGTTGATAAGAATACAATTCCTGGAACAGAATAAACGTAATCTTCATATAGCTATCCCCACAGGAGAAAGCCAGTGCATTAGCATAATTGCTAAAGGTGCATTTCAATACTGTGCTTACCTTGGGGCCGATTTGTCCATCTGCTCCAGAGGGTCCCGCGGGGCCTGGATTGCCCTAAGGGGTTGAAGCAGATAGGACACAAAGTTAAACACTGTGTGACTGCTGTGGTCAAAAGAGATATCACGGTCTGCTGACTTCAGCCATTATCACTTCCCCCATTGTGACTGTGGCTGAAAAACATAAAGTTACGTTTGAATTCAAGTATTTATAGAGAGTTTTCTTACATAACCATCAAAGCTTTTGAGTAATATTAACATTAATATAAACCAATATTTGATTCATTATTTTGGCTGTTTTTTGCTGAACATCAGTAATAAACACAGTAAGATTTCAGTACAGGGGACATTGTAAAGCCCTTGTTATGCTCCTATTAAGCCTTATAAAGTCAGAAGCCATTAATTAAATGGTTCATTACAGCTTTACTAGGCAACAACTAGGCAACATCTGAAATCTGCATCAACATGTTTCTCATGCAACATGTATTGCAAATCATCACCGTGTTAGTCATAAGGGTCTTCACAGTGCATCAACATGTTTCTCATGTATTTAGCTACAAAAAAAAAGCAAAATCACATCATGCAGTGAAGAGAGTGTCTTCCTTTAAGCCTGAAGCCACTCTCTTTACTGCAAGTAATTTGATGTGAATTTGCCTGCTTTTAGCTAAATACATGAGAAACATGTTAATGCAGTGTTCAGACCCTTATGACTAACACGGTGGTGATATGCATTTACAAACTACCACAGACATTATAAAATATGTTTGGTTGTGGGTTGTTATCTGTCTTTCAGGAGTAAGAAAATTTAGATTTGATCATTTTTGGACATTTTGGACATATGTCATGAGATATTGAGGACAGAAAGTTTTATATTGAATGTATATTGTATATTAATGTCACTCTGCTAAGACGGCATTGCTAAGCAACAACTTTGACAGCTGTAGGAGACGCTCAAGCCATTGAAAATGGACTTTTAAGATTACATTTGACCTACAACTGATTTGGTCAGACTCTGAAGATGAGACTACAATAAATTCCCAAACTGTCAGGTGGTCTGTGTGGAGCTGGAGAACAAACTGCCGGCTGTGTAGCGAGTGAGCGGAGCTCGTTACTCTGACGTAGCAACAAAATGCTTGTTAAGGAACTATAATTTGGTGGAAGGAATTGCTAACATTAAAACACATTCAATGTCACGTTCACGGCCCAATTTATTTATTTCTTACTTTATTTATTTAACTGTTGTATAAAAGCAATAGAACGCCTTCGGCTTGTGCCTGCGATCATAGCCGTGATGTTATTTCGCGATGACACACTCCCTCTCATGTTCTATTGCTTAAATAATGGTTAGCTGCAAAGCAGTCATCACTAATGGACCAGTGCTCTGCAGAATGATACAGTTATTGTGAATAAAACTTCTCAACCAATCAGATAACTGTTGTATAAAGAGTAGTAATGAGCAACCAGTTAATTAACAGCTAATAGCTTGTCAAGGGAATTATAATGACCTTCTATACTGAAGTGTTACCAACAAAACATATGCTGTAGATATTTGTATAAATTCATAGGTAAGCTTAGTAAATATTAGTCATTCTGGACATAAATTTTAGCATAACATCATTCTCAATGCCATACAGCTTTTCTGAGTCATTTTAGAATAACCTACAACACTGTTTATCAGTCTGGACACATCTAAAATTTCTACCTACAAGTTAATTGGAACCAATGAGATTGTAAAGTGCTTAAATGATATTAAGAATCATATTAGAATCTCTGTATATGTGAGCAGAAACTTCACAAACATCACCTGATCAAATATAGTTTCTTTTTCAGTATTGACATAAAAATTGAGTTAGAGGTAAATGCATATTAAACATAATCATGTAAATTACTATTGTAATAATATTAATTAATGATCATAATGCAAATATTATTTATTAAGAACAATATTTTACAATATTTATACAAAATGTGTGTTTAAATTTTACAAATGACTTGCTAAGAGATATTTTCAGACATTTTATTCAATATTTCAAGAATTCTTTGCACAAGAAATGAATAGAATGATTGATTAATAATAGACTGTAATTATCTATTTACTTTAGCTTTTCAGATGATACATCTTCAAATATGAGCTCCACTTTTTAAATAATAATAATAATAAATTCTTGATATTAATTTTATTATACCTTCATTCTTGATGCTGACAGTTTCTTTTCAGTCTAAAGCTCAGTTCATCATTCTGGATACAAAAAAATAATTGTTAGTTTTTATTTGCAGCTTCCTAGTGTCCTACTAACATTTGGGAAAATTTTAGTTCAGATAATCATGAGATTCAGTGTGGAAGCAGTGACGTCCTGTTAATACTGTAGCCCACTATGCAAAAACAGCTATATCCCAAGACTATCCAATCAGCAGTGACACAACTGGTTCTCAGCTGGCCTCAGAACAGCTGTGATTGCCCGTAGAGTGAACTGCCCTCTATGTACAGCTTTGAATCAGATACTGCTCTACTCATAAAAGTCTCACTCAGAGCTCTACTGGAAGAGTCTTATTTCAGTACATTCCTATCAAACCTCTGTTTCATCAACCAGACTCTTCAGCAATTATGACAGTTCATTAATGCATTAATGTAAATGTAAAATAAATCACAGTGAAACAGTGATGTAATTTACACTGTCAACAGATTAAAATATGTGGTATTTTATTTTGTTCACGTAAAATTTAAACTGAGGCATGCTGACCATCGTGACTTTGACTTCTTGAGATGTACAGGCAGGAGATGTGAGTCAGCACCTGGAAGGTCATGGGTTCAAATCCCACAACTGACTGGATATGGCACACAGCCTAGTGGCTGGTAGACTAGTGGTAGGAGAGGTAGCAATCTGGGCAAGGCTCTTATTCCCCCCTACTACCCCAGGTGGCGCTGCTCTGCTGGCAACACTGTGCTGCTCCCAATTACATCTTTGGCATTTGGCAGACACTCTTATCTAGAGCGACTTACTTGATAGCAGGACTGGTATAGTGTAGTCATTGTCGGTTTAGTACCGGGTTTGTTGGGAAATGACAATTTTCCCAACAAAGTATAACACAGGACAGTTAACAGAAAATGCTTGTAAAATGCAAATCCCATACTTCATTTTTTATTTAGACCACTTGTAATATTGCTAGTTAAATCAGCATTCCATAGCCAAGTTGGCTACTGTAGCAATCAAATTCAAAGTTACCTACTCATTCTACAACGAGCCTAAGGAAGTTCACTGATAACTAGCATATTGGCAGCACCGTATTATATAAAGTAATTAGAAATCAACAGGTAGATTAGGCTGTATTGTGAGAGAGAGAGAGAGGGAGAGAGAGAGAGAGAGAGAGAGAGAGGTTAAAAGAAGGCCATTAACGTCAAGTATTTTCATCATAAAATAATTTGATAAACAGTTAATATTTAACAAAAAATTAGATAGTCACTGTATCCAAATTACATACTGTGTATTGTATACTGCATCAGTATATACTGTATGCTGCATGCTACTCTTCTTAGTAGTATACTGTAAAGTATCCACCTATGACAAAAGCCATTTGCCATACTACAAGGCAACATCAGGGACTTAGCCAATCAGACTGACTTCAACACCCGCCCTGTGTTTCTCAGCCTTCCAATCACTGCTTAGCAGCTGCCGCTCGCTGCTTTTCAGTGTGTATGTTTATACTTTGGTCAAGAGATGGGCTTGTGTGACCTTTAAAATACTCCCTATATAATAACAGGACAGGAGGGCAGGATGTTGTTTTCTACCCATCTTCAAGTCGCAAACTTTAAAAAAAATGTCAGCTTTGGGTTGGTCTGTGTTTTCACCTGTTTTCCTACGTTTACTAAAATGACAGTCATTCTAATTTCATCACTTTCACAGTTGGTAATATGAGCTAATTAGACAGAATAATAAGCAGTGAGAGCCTGAAATGCCGATGCTGAGTGGATTGTTTGGCTGAGACTAATTTTAGTAAGTTACTGTTTTAACACGTTAAGTTCATTTATTAATTAGACAAAATACATAAACCCACCTCATAAGTGAAGTAGCAAGACAAATTTATTTCATTTTGCTATTATTAATGTATGGAAGGGCTGAATCCAGGGCTATTAAAAATATCCAGGCAGTTACGTCAGTGGTTAGCCTACATTCATTTTTGGATGCAGTATATGAAGATGCTCCGGCTGCGTACTGGGATAATTTTCCAGAGCAGTACATTCGGGTACCTTCGGCATACTGGAGAAATTCATGTTGGTCACATACTGCATACTACTTACTACTTTTGTGCATCAGTAGGCGAGCAGTATGTAGTAGACTATTTCAAATACAGCCAGTGTAGCTGGAGTCAGATCAGTTTATGGAAAAGTAATTGCAGTTTAGGGAAAAAAGGAGAACAAATGATAATAAACAAAGGAAAGAAAAAGGTAGATAAAAATGATGGATGGACAATAGAGAGAGCAATGGATTGGTCAAAACATAAGTGGGCAGTTGGTGTACTACACATATTCATCAGTTATTGTATTAACTACATGCAGCAGGTCACTTTTCTGCAAGACTGGCCTTACTAAAATTTTGACTATAGTTACATCACTGTCTACTTATTATCTGAAACCTGTAAAGTTGAGGTTGGGTTTACATTAGTGAAAATAATGATTTCAAACTTTTAAATGGTAGCGTAGTGTACAGCCTTAGTTTGTTGAAATGCTAAATAAGCTAGGGTTTTGCTGGGATCTATGCCTGGGTCTATAATGAGTACACAGTATAATAAGGCTGCCATTAAAACTGAAAATTGTGATGCATTTAAATGGTGATTACACTGTGGTTCACATATCCCAGACATAATCCTAATTTACAGAAAAAAATTACCTAATTCAAAAATCCATTTGGGATTTTGGGAAAGGTGCTGAATAAAGTGCACACATTACCCATAATAGTTGGACCTCACTGGAGCCCTAATTGAATGTGTTACCTTGCGCACACAG
>JAILXH010288833.1:31646-44216 GCA_023558415.1 Piaractus mesopotamicus | reverse complement strand
AAAAAAAAAAAAAAAAAAAAAAAAAAAAAAATCACTATTTTCTATTATATTTTGTCAAGCTATAGTCAGATTCTGATACTGTAGTTCAGGTCAGATTTCAGGCAGAATGATCTCCGGCAACAGTCAGGTTTGGACCAAAATTTCAAGCCCAGTTAAAGCTGTAATGCAATCTCACCTCTGTCATTGGTTTTTGGGGCTTGGCGGAGAGGGAATCTTAAGTGCTTGTTTAGTTGGCCTGCCTGCTTGCGCCCTCTTTGTCTCTCTGCCCTGGTTTCTCATTTCCCCTGGTGATTTACAATAGGATCACAAAAACCAATCTGTAATCTTACAGAACATTGCCTCCCCCCCCATAGATGTGGCACTATGGAATGCCTACCTCTACTCAGCAATGAAAAAGAAAGCTATTTCATATCACCCTCAGGATTATGCTGAGGAAATAGAATGTTTCAAGGAGGGGCCAATAATCCCCTCAGGTGAAGTGACATACCTGTCTATCATGGTTGCCAGAGAAAAAGCCCTTTAAATGCTCTAACGATGGGCCTCTTATCACTCTGGAGAGCATTCCAGAAGATATCATTTCTCATTTCGAGCCTCTACGAATCACCTCCATCCCCTTTCACCCCCCTTGTGAGAACGCTGCCCTCTCCAAGCCTTATCTTTACACTGACCATGTGAACTGGCCAACTGTATCTGCCGTTTTTAACAAGTGACTCGGCTCTGTCTGTCCATCAAATCAAAAATATAAGGGAGTGGGGGGGTATTTGCAATTTCTGGAAATACTGGACAAAGCTGCCCACAGTTACCACTCTTGGTTTTCTTCATCGGTATAAAAGCCAATTATATACAGTATAGCGGTTTAGATGATGTGTGTGTGTGTGTGTGTGTGTGTATATATACAGTATGCCGCAAAAGTCTTAGGCAGCCAAGACTGTTTTTGAACCTATTTACGTCATCAGTAAGTGTTTCACAGTCAAAACACTAACATTAAAATACATGAGAAACAAGCTGTTTCTGTTCATCTTTATTCTGTGAGAAGATAACACTATGGGTCTGAAAGTAAATTGGCAAATCAAACAAAGAAGCAGCTGTTGCACTCAGAACAATGAACTGTCCATCCCCGAGTCCAGAGTCAACATTATAGAATGTGTTTGGGTTACTTTAAAATTTAACCAATTTCAGATTCGGAAGACTGAAATTAGGAGGTGGGGAAAATATCGCTGCAGATTTCTTTGAAAAACTAAAAGCAAGTCTCCTGAAAAGAATGGAGGCTCTAATAAAGGCAAAGAGTGAACACACTAAATACTGAAAAATGTGACTATGTTTTAATTGTTCATTTTCTGTTAAATGTATGTTTTCTGTTTATTTTTTCCTGATGCTGAAAAAATTAATGACTTGTATTTGATAAACATTGAGTGCATTTACATGCATGTAATAACGCGACAACCGCAGAAAATCAGATTTTGTCAGTAATCTGATCAACACGTTTACATGCACTTGAATAATCAGATAATGGGGAAACTCCAGGTCTAGACGAGTCAGACAATAATAATCGGACTTCTGCTTTGCAACCAGCCAATAAACTCACGGAAGACGTGATGTAAACGCAATGTAAAGCGCAAACTTCATGCCGCGGCTTTTTAAAAAACACTCTGCGACTTTACCTGAAAATATAAACACACATCATCTAGAAGATTAATATTTAGCATGTATTGGGTCTCGCGGCAACACTGCTTGCTTATTTCTAGTGTGGCCATTTTCGCACATGCGCAGACTGAGAAATCCGAAAGAAATCAGAGTAAGAGTCTACATCCAATGAAAAATCTGACTACCGAGCTAAAATCCAGCTATCTTAATCAGATTTCTAGACCTTACTCCAATCTAAGAAATTAGAGAATGCTGTTTACATGATCATATGAATAATCAGATAAATGCAGAAATCCAATTATGATCAGATTATTGAGTGCATATAAGCACACTAATTATGTAGACTTTTTAAAAGCTAAATGGTTATAGAAGGTACAGACAGAACTGCTGAACATCATTTTCATAAATGACAAAAGATATACAGATTAATTTACCTGTTTAATTCACTTTACACCTGTAGAAAAACAAGCACAAGCAGCCAATGCTAACATGACTGTGATAGGAATGCATTTAATTAATGAGCACTGTGAGAACAGTCTTAAGCATCTTATAGCAGCTAAAGACCCTCCTCACAGTGTTCATTAATTAAATGCCAAAATTCAATTTGTAAATCTTCAAAAATAAAACTATAATCAATTTCTTACATTTGTATTTCATTTCTTGTTCCAACAGAGTGGCTATCTTCAGATTTCTCCCACTTATTTTCTCTTTCACGCCGCAGATTAATTAATTTGGACTTGGTAATTAATTGACTCATTCCAAATGCTTGAACTGAAAGCCTCACCAAATGGTTGGAAGACGCGAAACTGCAGCGGTGGAAATTCGGATCAGTCTCTGCGGATGAAAGCTGGGTTGAGAAAGTGCTGTTTGGAGGACCAATTAGCCATTTCTGTAATCAAATTCATAATGCGGCTCAGTGTTTGCCTTTTTGGGCGCCAAACCCTATTGCTGTCTGAGGGTTCGACGGAACTGGGAGGACGGTTTTATTTTTTTATTTTTTTCGTGAGCTGGCACGGCCGAGAGATGACTTTCAGCGCCCTAATTGGATTTCCCGCTGCAGTGATGGGCCTAGCAGGGCTGGACAGCGGCCAGTCAGCTGCATCCAGGCTTCTGGTCCTTCAAGCTTCAGTAGTTTGGTGATTCTCACTCATTACAGGCTTTTGCGAGGAGACAGGATCCCTCAGTGTGTGGGGGAATATTTGGAGAACACAAACGGTATCTCTGGCAAAGACAGCAGGCACAGGTGAAAAAGACACCAAAGGCTATAAAGCCAATGCCCTCCCTACCAACTATATTGTCAGCTGTAGAGACTCTGTTAAAGGGGAAGTCCATTCTTAGACAATTTCTCTATAATTAAATGGTAAAGATGTAAAAAAAAGTAATTCAAATAAAATTCAGGTGTGAAAACGTACCAGTCTAGAGAAATCAGTCAGAATTGTTCACAGTGGCGGTGACAGGAACCAGACGTTTGAAGAGTTTAATGGCTCTAAAAGCTCCTTTACATAAAGTTATTGCATGAAATGGATATGAGTATGTTGCGTAACGCCTGAGAAACTGTTCTACAATAGTTCAATATAATATTTAGGCTAGTTTAAAATAAGACTTTGAACAGTCAATAAAATATATTTGCGTACACACTGTGACACCTGATTCCATTCACCATCACTATAAAGAAATTTGAATCGGTACATTTCTCCACAGAGCACCGCTAAAACCACTTTTAGATAGATAAGTTGATGGGGTTTGGACCACAGTATGACTCATTGTCAGCTATAAAAACAAAAAACCTCTCTGATTAACTAAAGAAGGTGCAACTATTTAGGAAAATCAGAATCTCTTCTTTCCTGAGCACATTTTGAAAGGGCTTAGAGAATTCACAACACAGATGCAATCTGTAACATATCAAGTAACATATAAAAAGAAGCTAAGTGTACTCCGGAAAGCATGACAATGTCCAATTACGAATTTAAGGACCACACTTTCTGCACAAATGAACCTCAATCACGTATGTTTAAACATGAAAATACACATGAAGAAATGCGTCAGTTGGATGCCGGACCCACCAGTGACACCCAGGACCGTCTCTTAGCACGAAGCTGAAGTTAGCTTCTTATCCGAATTTTCCGTTCCACCTCAAATAGTGCAACAGTTGCATTGTGGTGCCAGAATATAAGTGTTGCACCACTTAAGGTGGAATGAAAATTTCGAATAAGGAATTGCCAAATAGGAATCTAACTTACGACAACTTTAGCTACATTTGGCCTGACAGTGAACGAAGACAAAGAAAAAGTACACAATACCTCACACTTGTGTCATCAACAAAAATGTACGTGGTAAATGATCACCACGTACCACATTTGGAACAGTAACTTCACTGAACAGCTCTCTTGGTAGTATGTGGTTCACTGCCAAAAGTCACAGTTTGCATATGTCTGCATCAGAGGAAAATCATGATACGCAAATTTCACACATTATGCTGCCATTTTTGCATCACAATACAAGACGTTTTTGATACAGAAAATGTATGATATTGTAACATACTGCAAAATAAATTTATTATTTATAATAATTTTTTTTTTTGGAAATTTCCGTTTTCCCCCAAAAATAGGCTTTGTTGTTGAAGGGATAGCTGGCACTAGGGCTGGGCGATAAAACGATGATGATAATTATCGCGATATAACTTTTCCTCGATGGAGCGATACGACATGTTCGATAAATTTTCGATATAATACACCATTCTCACACTTCCATGTTCTAGCAACAGCCCTGGTGGCATTTTCTACTGCAAGAAAAGCGACACTGCTCTGTCACCAGGAGAGGGCGCATTTCTGAGTTTTTCGACATGATTACAGAGGGAGGGGGCCACAAGTGAGATGAGTTTTTTGGAGCGACCGGCGATCTGTTCTCCTGTGACCAAGTGTGAGTGACGAGATCGTAACTGCACTGTCCTACAGTGAACTCACCTCTTTCCATACATCATATCATCCAGCGTTAAATCACGTCTGCTCAACGCAACTAAAGCGCTGTTACAGCGCTCGGACGGTCATATTCAAGTATTAGTGCATTCCCAAAGCAACGAAAGTGAAAGAAAGAAGTGAGTTTATGCAAGTTTCAGCCCTGACTTAAACGAAAGTAAACTGATGAAGCTGTGAGGCACTGGAGAGTGGGAGAGCACTATCTTTCCAGGCTAGCTGTTTTTAGCAGCTGGCTAACTTGAAGCAGCACTCCGTCACTCGCACAACACGGAGAACTGATGATACTGTAAACCAGACAAGACACAAAAGCACCGCTTTCAGTTTAAAGAGTTTTCAGTTTTACCTAAAAGGGGGACTCCGTTTCTCTGGTGTTGATATAGTGCGGTTCACCCCTTAAACTACTACAATTGAATAGAGAAATCCAGTCGTCTGCTAGCTGGTGTTTGAATACTGTGAGCTGCTCTGACATGGATGTGGTAGGAGTGACGGAAATAATGATTTGACATTTATCGCGATACGTATCGATATCGAACGATATGAATTGTGTTTATCGTGATGACATTTTTGGCCATATCTCCCAGCTCTAGCTGGCACTAGTAATAACTACCATCCAAGATAGCTAAAGTTAGCCTCTTGTTCGACCGCTTATTTGAATTCTCCTCAGGCGCCACAGTGTAACTGCTGCACCATTTAAAGGAGCAGTATACAATTCTGGAGAACGACTGTTGATATTTGAACTCAACAGCAAAACAAACACACCCCTTCCTTCAGTGCTCCTTCAGAAGCTCCAGTGCTCCTTCAGAAGCTCACAGCAAGAAATGCAACGTTAGCTCGGTTGTGGGTTAGCAAACTGTCGCTACAGTTGCTGCTGTGAAGCTAATCAGTTGCTATCACAAACAGGACAAAACAATGCTGACCTATTGATGCTGTGAAACAGCAAAAATGAGTTAATGTTACCCACCTGTTCTGCAGAAGCGACCTCCTTATCCATTTCCATCCGTTTTCACAGGGCGGCAATAACATGTCCGCGCAGCCGGACCAGCTATTAGAACAAAAACAGTGAAGCTCAGATTAGAACACACACAGAGAGAGTGCGATTTCATTCTTTGCTCAGGACACCATTAAACCACTATATCTTTACATAGAAAACAGTTTTTTGCTGCTATATTAATGTTTAAAATATCACATATATCAACTTCAAGATGGAACAGAAAATTTGGGATAAGAAGCCGGCGAATAAGACGCCAACTACCGCTTTGTCCAAGGTAGGCTAACTAAACTAGTTATTTCCAGTTCAGAGGAGTTTTCAGGTTCATGGTTAAGATTAAGATATCATGGACTGTGTTCAGTAGAACTAAACTATTCACAACATTACATAATTTTTAGCATGAAATCTAACTATACTCCATTCACATCACATATTGTTTTGCAACCTCCGTATCAAAAAATATATTTATTTTTAAATGCATACCATGAGACCCCTACTACTTGTAGACTTCTTTGTTCTTTGTTAGCCTAGCAGCTCCAGTTCTAAACTAAAGAAGCAAAACTTGGACACCAAACATGTCTTGGCTAATTGACAGCATTAGGGGTAAGTAGAAAATCATGTAAATTTGATTTTTCCTTTCCTTCCAATTGACATATGCAGAAACTTGGAAAAAAACTGGTGGAATTCCCCTTTAAGATTGTCTTCGGTTTTAATATGGAAAGCCTGGGAAAACAATGAGGGTGTGATAGGAAAGCTCAAGGGCCTTCTCTTTTTTCCACGTGTTTATGCAAACACAACAAAAGATGATATGATTATCCATTCATCTCACCAAGCATAAATATGTAACTCATAAAAAGTTTAGCAATACGTCCATGTTTAGTCTGGAACGGAGCTACTGATTACTAAATACGCGGAGATACGGCACACGCAATTCATGCCTGCTCCAGGCCAGAGATAATTGTCTCTGCATAATGCATTTAAAACAAGAAAAATGCGGAATACCAATTGTTTCACCTGAGTATGTGATTCACAGTATTGCGGTGGCCAGTGACGGTAGTTAGTTTCTATTATGAACGAGGCTTTTGCAATACAGAATTCACTCATTGTTGCCTGCAGGGCCCCACAAATTGGATTGCAGGAAACGTCCTTATCATAAATCAGACAAAGACAAAGCTTCCTCACAGCCTCCCAAAAACCATAAGGACAGAACCTGGCCCAATTAAGTGGCCGAGTGAGTCAGCGCACTTTTATCTCTCACAATGGCTTTGTTTTCGCAACCATTACGAGTTTTTCTCTCTCTCTTTTCTTCCTTCTCGTCTACCACGTACTCCTTATCCTGCAGCATTACCACGTGTGGTGCCACAGAGGCTGCTGGTGGAGAAAAAAAAAAACATCAGTGGAAGTCTCACAGCAGGCCAGTGCAGCATGACAAACAACGAGAAATCAATAGTTACCTCAGCATCCTTCACATCTCTCAGAGAGCTATGAAAGCATTTGTCTTCGACATGGCCTGCAGGGTTTTTTTTTCTTTCTTTTTTTTTGCATTTGACTGTATTCTGGTATAATATAATATCATGCAGTAGAAAGAACAAAGAGGTGGCAAATATTTATATATTTCATCGATCCTGCTGCTTCCGGAAAAGAGTACAGCGCGGCGCGATGGCTTGGTGCCGTGTCTTTGTTTCTCATAGTTAAGTTTAACGAAAATGTCAATGCATGAGGTGTGGTGGTGTGGCAGAGAGGGCTCTTGGGGCAGGAATGAGGGGCAGCCTGTACAGACACAAGGCCGAATTTGATAAAAGGTTTTTTGTGCGAGCTGGCTTTTGAGCAGACACAGCAGCCAACATCAAGCTAAGCCAAGAGGGCAGAACACGGAACCATTTCAATCAAATGGTCTCGATTGCGTGCGCTAGCTAAAGCAGCAGGTGTCCAAAGCAATCACAGGTTCTCGGCCAGCTTTTGAAAAACTTCTGCCTTGAACGGCACAAATAGCCCGAATTTTATTGACTGATTTGATGAGGTTGGCAGGCTTAACAGACTGGCTAAATCTAACTCCTCAGGTTGTTTTTGTTTTTTGTTTTTTTAACAGATGGTCAGTGTTTTGGCTTCAGCAAGTGAGCTCTGTCTAGTGAAGCATGAGGGTCAATCAATGCAGGAAACTGTTGAACTGTGCTTCTATCTATAGATATATCGCTATACACATAAGGCAATCTCATCACAGCACTGACCATCGGTTTACATTTTCAAAAAATCTTCATAATTCAATCATCAAGATGTTAAAGTCTTTCAGAGTGGTTTGATGTGGAATAGTTAATTGTAGAGAAACTTGCTCTCATTTATTTACAATGGTGGTAATAGGAACTAGAGGTCACAACGAGTGCATATACATGCACTCAATAATCCGATAACTGCAGAAAATCTGATTTTGTCAGTAATCCGATGAACATGTTTATATGCACTTAAGTAATCAGATAATGGGAAACTCCACGTCTACATGAGTCAGGTAATAATCAGATTTCTGCTTTGCAGCTGGCTCACAGAAGAAGAGGTGACATAAGTATAATGTAAAACTCAAACTTCATACGGCGGCCTTTTTTTTTATATTGCGCCACTGTACCAGAAAATATGAACTTGCATCATTTAGAAGATGAAGAATATTCAAATCCTTTATTTCGTGTTTGGTTTCAGCACTGCTCCAACAGTGTTTTACTGCCATCTCATGACATCCACTGCCTGTTCTCGCGCATGCGACTGAGAACTCTGATAGAAATCTGAGTAACAGTTTACATGCACTGAGAAATCTGAATACTGAGCTAAAATCCAGCTCTCTTTATCAGATTTCTTAATCGGATTTCTAGATCAGAGTATGGTGTTTACATGACCATTTGAACAACCGGATAACTGTAGAAATCAGATTATGATCGGATTATTGAGTGCATGTATACGCACTCAATGTCTACATCCCAAATATGGCCATTTTATTTCCAATCCAAAACGAATGGTGACCTGACACAACTTCCAGTTTTTATAAGTTACGCTAATAATGGTTATAATATTTGTAACCATTTCATGTAACAGCTTTCTGTGAGGTGTGTGTTTATTGATACGTAAAGAATGATCTAACAAAGATGAAAAAACAGAATTTTTTAATTCAGTTTGTGTCACAAATTACTATAAATAAATAGGAATATTATTCACACATCAGTTGTGCTTTATCATTACTCTGATGAAACAAATCAGTAATAAACACTTGCTCATCTGAATCACACTCTGAATGAGCTTGCATTCATGTGCTTATTTTATACAGTGATAGAAAACATGGTAGCTTACAAAAAGCTCCAGTTCTACATGCTGAAATCAATAAAATGATTTTTCTGTTGCCAAGGGGGGTGGGCATGGGGTGTAACTCCTCTGGTGGCAGATTAGGCCCACTACTGGCTTTGTTAAGTTCATGTCATTAAACACCTTGGACGTCTGGTTGCTATTATCACCTCTGTGAACTTTAAAAAAAAAATGGTGTATTTCACATTAAAACCACTCTGACTGACTTTGTCTATATCTTAAGCATTTAATTCTGCAGAAAAAATCTTTGAAATTTCCCTTTGATTAGCTTAATTCCTGAACGCTCTCACACAGAAAAAACCCAAAACATACAACATTTTGTTCTGAACAAAATTACATAGGGTATTACATACTGCAGCTTCTAATATCCTGTCAATCCATAAAGGTTTCTAAGCTTGCCTACATTTACCAATTAAATTGCAGTGACCAAACCTGCACAGCAACTAATAAAAACAGAAAATGATTAAATCTTAAATGTAACAGCTAGAAATAAGCACTCGACGGTGTGTACAGCATGTGCAATGGCTTTGCAACTCTTTATCAGCACAAGCCTTCACACATTCTGCCTGTGAAGGCTCTCTGTCCCAAACTAGCATCAGCGAAACGCTGATTTATAGTCTGAGCAAAGAGATGCTTTGTAATGCCGATCCATCTCACTTCAGGGTGACAGAATGCTAACTTTGCTTACAGAACTGTATCCATGAAGGCTATTGAGGCTAGGTTAACTAGCCTAGCGTGACGACAGATGATGACTAGCCTGTTAGCGGAGTGGCAGGTAGTCACACAAGGATGTGACAGAAAGGGCCTGGAGCGTTTATGGTAGCAGGCCTAAAGCACTTCTGCTGGGATCTCATCTCTCCCCAGGGTGTCAATCAAACTGTATGTAAACACCGCCTGACCGTGCCAACTCTGCGCTTCATGAACTAGCATTAAAGGGAAACTCCACCAAAACTCCTGCGTATTAAATCTTTGGTAAAGGTTTGGTGAGAAATGCTTTGTTCTAGAGAAACTTACTGAAGAATTGTTCATAGTGGGGGTGATAGGGCCTCTAAAAACTCCCTCACAGAAAGTTATTAAATGAATGGGAATGAATACACTGCATGACGACTGAGAGATTGTTCCATGCCACTTTTGTGATAAAATTTTGGTCTAAAACATATTTTAATCAATTTGTTTAAGGCATTTAATGGTGGAGGGATACGTCAACAGTGTTCCAAGTCAACAACAGTCCTGAAAGAAAACTTGATTTTTTTTCAGGTTGACCATTATCAATATTACATAGATAAACTCGGGAGACACTTGCAAGTTCACTGGTGGTTTTGGAATGTAAATGAAATGGCTGTATTTGCATTGTAGACAACAAGGTCCCTGGTTCCTATCACCACCACTATAAAAATTCTGAGTCGCTAAATTGATCTACAAATGAACCATTTCACATCAAACCAAAAATTACTTTCAACCACTGAATTATGTAGAAATTAAAAAAAAAAAAACTCCTTTAAGGAAATGAAAATCATGACTTCAGGTCAAGACACAGGGATACAAACTTTATTTCCCGCTTCTGGTGTCTCATATTGCCCACGCTTCTCATAAAACCCATTTTGATGATTTGTGCTAATTCCTACATGCCGCTCCTATCACTATGCAACAGAAATTCATCATAATTATCTCATAATCATATGCATTACATTAGCTCTGCAAATTGGTTGACTGTCAGGCTGAATATTCATGCCATTCCCGCACAGAGAAGCATGGCAGCTGGCGAGTCGCAGTATCTCCAGGGCCATGATGGCATGACCTGGTTGTTTGAGAAGGGGAGAAAAAGGGGGTGTTCTCTTCCATGTCAGAGTTTGAAGGCCTCTCTGGAGGGCTTTGGGAGGTGCTAAATGCTCCCTCTGATCTCGCCCAGCATGAGGCAAAGCTTTGATTCCAGCGAAATGCCATTGTTTTCAGATCAAGCAGTAGCCGGGGAAGCTATAAGACATGATCAATAACAACGCAATTAAAATGCCGTTAGCGTTTCCCATGTTTCTCTGCTTGAGCCTCATTAAGATGAGAAGTGATTTTGCTGTGATACATGCTCAGAACTAGTGTTGGAATTCTGTTCATCTGTATAGTTCTTTAACCGCCGAAGGCTGCTTTTCCAAAACATTCTGTTCTCATGTGAGCGCCAAGTCAGTCAGTCCTACAGTTTACATGTAAAACAGCCATTAAGTACAAGTTGTTAACTGTTCTAGAGATAGCTCTGAGGAGATTTAAGATAATATGCCTTTGGAATACAGAAAGGGAACATCTGATGAAAAAACAAGAGTCCCGATAACTGTCTAAGACCTGGTAGAGCAACGGGTAGAACATCAGATAAATAGTACATAACAGTACAGCTTTCATCTTTGAGAGATCACAGTTCCACTCTGGAAGGAGTGCATCCTTCCACTGTGAGAAGACAACTGAACACTACGGGTCTGAAAGGACGTGTAGCTGTCAAAGACGCCTTTTCTGAGAAAAAAGTAAAGAAAAAACTCACAAATGAAAACAAAAAAAGCTGCTGGTGTTCAGAGGTGGCCAGTGCCACCCTAGAATTAAGTATGGCCACCCAGTTATGGGGTGCTATTTTCTTTTTACAGTTGAACATGTGCATGTGTTTCAGGTTACCTTATACAGTGTTGTCTAGCACTCTATCATTATAACCTCTTGTGATAATAAATTAATAACTTGTAGGGTCTGTCTATATGAAACGTTTTCCTTAAATGTTCTGCACTGAAAAAAGTGATTTAATTTACTTGATTCATATAAGGATAAAACATGTCACATAACAGTTTTGTCTTTCAGTTTACTTTTAGCAATAATTGTAATGATATGCTATTTTATTTTTGTGGAAATGATGGACAGATTTTGTTATGTATGGAGTAAAAACAAAGCATCACTATAATTTTAATAAAGTAATACTTGTATTTAATTTTTTTCTCAGCAGCATGCAATCCCAATAAAATCTCTGTGGCTTCCCTGGCCACCCATTCTGAAAGCTCTAGCTACACCCCTGCTGGTGTTATCAGAACAATGGACTGTCCACCTGAATACTTGAATCGAGAGAAATAGAAAGTGCAACTAACTTCCAAGACTTCCACAAGCGGCTAAAGCTAAAGCTTAAAGCAGAGTAGAGTAAGTCCGCGTTTTTGTTTATTTTGTTTAGTCTATACTAGGACGTTAACACATACTGAGACATACTGGACATTAAATGTTGTGGCTCCCACAAGGTGGTTTGATTTTTGTTGAAAGGACAAAATGGCTCTTCTTATCATTTGTGTTGTGACTCCTGACCTAACCTGGCTTTAAATGCAGAGGGTGCCAGTCGGATTTCTTGCTCATCCCGTTGTGTTTTTGCTATGTGCCGCCACAGACTGTCCGGGCGCTGTTCCATGGCTGAGCAGCTGCATCCAAGCCTCACATCACCAAGCGCAATGCAAAGCGTCAAATGCAGTGGTGTAAAGTGCCGCCACTGGACTCTATAGCAGTGGAGACGTGTTCTCTGGAGTGACAAATCATACTTCTCCGTCTGGCAATCCGATGGACGAGTCTGGGTTTGGCGGTTGCCAGGAGAATGGTACTTGTCTGGCTGCATTG
>JAILXH010288824.1:1168-13109 GCA_023558415.1 Piaractus mesopotamicus | reverse complement strand
CTCTCTCTCTCTCTCTCACTTTTTCTTAGTAACGTTCTAGTCTATAGCTGCTTTAGGAATAGTTCCGGAGTTTAAGAAGTGGGTAAACGTAAATAAACGTTGCGATACATTATTCACAATCACACCACGGACGATGAAAGGAGGCGTTGAGTTGGTGAAAGGTCACATCAGGTCCTTCCTCTTGCTTATTAAGCCCGCCCAAAGAGTGTTAAGCATTTCTGCAGTGGCAGCAGTAGCGTGAGGAACTTTAGCTAACAGCTGAACAGAGGAGGGTGGATGCTGTTCTCTGTCAGGCACAATCTGGCAATTTCACGAAAATATACTGATAATAAAGACTGTCAGTGTATGTTAATATCAGTCTATCCAAACCGGATGTAACAAGCATCTCTGTCTGCGATAATCCATCCTTGTCGGTGCGTGTGAGCGGAATTCGGGCCGCGGGTTGCAAATTTATCAATACCAGTCAAGCCTGGTTAGGTCGGGTCGCAAAGTCGCAGACACAGATCAGGTTCGGGCTTCAATTTCATGCCCATGCCGTTCTTTTTGGCACGACCATATTTGAGTTTGAGAGAGACGCAGACAGAAGTAAAAACCCTGAGCCTCTGTGAACGCAGCACAATGATAAATCAACCCCCAAAGCCCATAATTCACAAACAGAAACAGAGTACAGAGTACAAACAGAATACTTCCACTAATTAACTTTAATCAATTTACTGCGAATAGCCATTATGACTGGAAACCCTTGAAAAATGTATGCTCATTAGAAGCCCGCTAAAAGCAGACAGCATAATCACATTACTCTGGCCTTGGACTCCTAAAATTATACAAGAGGCAGAATAAAAAGCACTTTGGAACGACATCAGCAGAGTTTACACAGAGTTGCGCATTAGAAATGAGCATGAGTCCAGATGACCCCGGCCCATGGCCTTCGCAGTCTCCAATTGAATTATAGATCAATAGGGACAGGCCCCCTCAAAGTATTTCCCCATTATCTTGGCAAGCGAAATCATGTAGTGAATATATCTATTATTTTTCTTTTTGAGATTGCTGTAAGAATATCTTTCACATTTTTTCTAGATATTTCCAGTTTACAGTAATTCTATAGTGTAATTATCACTTCACTGGCAGAAATCCTGCATGCTTAAGTGTGATAATTTCACTTAAAAAAACATCTAAATAACTGTATAATATTCTCTTAATATTCTTACCGACAAGTGTTAAAATAAGAAATATTAGATATATTGACTAGATGTAAGATGATTTCACAGTAAAGCAGCTTGTGGGCCTGGGTTTTATCTCACTCACTCACTCACGTTTAGCAGTCTGAATATTTTCCACAAGGGGGAGCTATTAGGACTCAAGCAGTGGCTAAAGGATTTACAATAAAACTACATCATAAAACGAGAAGAAAAATACTCACAAATCTTTCATAGGCTTCAGAGGTTGGTATCAAGCCCAGTGGGGCAGTGAATTTACACTGTAGTTAGCTCAGCGCTAACATAATGGAAATTAACATCATTTTTGCAAAGGTTTAGGGAAATTGATGCCGCATCTGTCAGGATCTGGCAAAAAAATATGTTTTTTTTTTTTTATGTCATCGTTCCGAAATTTGATCTGCCATGAAACAGTTGCCATTTTAAATGAACAAGGCTGCTATCAAGCACAGTTCATGCAGCCTCTTTAGCATGCCTATGCGCTAATTTCAATTATTTCAACAAGTGTTGATGGAAGAACAGTGTTTAATGTTTTATCCTTTTTCTTCAAAGCTAAATCCTGCTACATCTATGCAGCTCAATCAATATCACCTCCCCCAGTCCCAGCATAACAGCAAGATTGAAATGTAACAGATAAAAATACAATTTCCCAGTGTATTATTTTTTCAGAAGGAGTAAAGTAGCTTTTCCTTGAGTAAAGCCTGAATAATATCAGTTAATCGCAGTATTTTTTGAGGGAATCAACAACAAAAAAAGAAAGGAATGGAAAAAAAAGATGCCCCTTTCATCGAATAGTGTTGATAACGTCAAATTGCATCAGACGACTTGGAGACATAATTCCCTGGTGGTGTCTGGCGGAGACCTAGACCTCAAACAGCTACTGTGTGGGTAAACACACACACACACACACAGATCTAGGAATATATCCCATTCAGCCCTGCCGCACTTGCCTGCTTTTAGGGATTAGCTGCCAGATTCAGTCCCACATCAGCTGGCAGAAAACCAGCCGCATTCCCCACCGGCCACCGATTTTTATAATTATCACTCTTATTTTGCCCCCCAATGACAAGAAGCTGGAAGCTGATTGAAGCTGAATCACAGGAAGGTGGGAGGAGCCAAGAGCAGACAGAAAATCTTGAAACCTAGTAACCAAAACGGACTAATCAGCCATTTCGCCAAGCTGTTTACTGCAGCATTTTACAAGCAAATGCAGCATGTTTTTTGTTTTTTTTCATCCCCATTGTGGAAAACAGCCTCGCAAAAGTGAACGTGCCATGTCTCCACTGAGACTTTGACTTTGAATCTTTTCTTTGGTTTTGAAAAACAGGGAGGCTACAGGCGAGTCTCAGTTATCTGAGGAAGTTTTCTCCTGCGCGTCGGGCGAACGGCAGACGGCACAGATTTGAAAGTGAACTGTTTCCAGGGAGCGAGAACACCCCATCAACCCGGCATCAAAGCCACCTCTTGCGTTCGACAACAAACAAGCAGAGAATGTGGAAGCTCGTGTCACATAATGCACTGGTTTCATTCCATTCTGGAACAGTTTGGCAAAAAATCGAAATTACACAATGTTCTCTTTTAGTCAAAATGTCGCTGATCAGCCAAAACATGGACAATAGGACCTCACATAGCTAAAAAGGGTATTTGCAGCCATCTTCAAGCCTGAATTTTATCCATATTTTGGTCCAAATACTGCCATACAGAGTGTCAGAAACCACATAAACAAGTCTATTCGAGATCACTTAAAGCCTTCTTCTGGACACACACATACATATATATATATATATATATATATACACACAAAGTATGTCCCCTGAATAACTTTCCAATATTCTGATCAAGTATAATCTGTCTGTCCGCCTGACTGATGTATTTCACCAACATTCTCCTCTATTGGTGTAAAATGGACAGTCCAGTTGTCCCACCCAATCTTCACAAATTTTCCCCACCCAATCCTCACCAATTTTCCCACCCAATCTTTACCAATTTTCCCACCCAATCCTCACCAGTTTTCCCACCCATACAGCTTTCTCTCTATTCAACGTGGAGAAACTTACCAACAGAAAGTTAACCATCAAGCCAAAGCAAAGGTAGCAAGCATAAATCAGTTATCGAGATAATCTGTCTGTCTGCCTGACGTCTTTCTTTTGTCAGTATAATTTATCATTTAAACAAATTACTAATACGACAAGTGATTCCGAACTTCTGAACAGTAGTGTAAGCTTCTATTTTATGTTAGCTATATTACCCTCATGGGTCAACTGCAAAACTAAAGAACCAAACTTTGGACAACAAACATGTCTTGGTTGATTGGCATTCTCTGGGAAATGGCAGAAAACCGAGTAAAGTAGATTTTTCGCAGTTGATTTTTAGGAAAGAAGGGGGTGGTGCAGACTGTAAGTCATCATGAAATGATTCGCAAAAACAAAGCTAGAACTGCGTGGCAGTGAAGAGAGAAATTGCAGCATCTGGTGGAAATTGAAGGTCCGCAGGTGAGCTGGAGGTCCGATAGAGGTGTCAGTCGACCTCGGCTGTTTCTCCCTGTATCCCCGGGAGTGTGACGGTGTGTCAGGCCAGAAGTGTGATCGCAGCTTTCTCGGGAAAATAAGCCGTATGATCCTAATCGAATGGCCTAATGGGTTTTATAGATCAACAGCATGGATTTTTCTTTCTCCCCCTTCACCGTCTCCATTTGTACCTGACTTAATTCAACTCCGATCAACTCTGGCCGCCCAAGAGTTCAATGAGAACACCATCAGTCATATGCAGAAGCCAGTTTCTCATCCACATGACCCGGCAAACCCCCCCCTTCACCCCCAACGGTCGGGAATGGGTGTCATTAGGCCTCCATTTCAGTTGAGTGGCCCAGTCAATACTCAGAGGGAGTTTTCCTGTGCTTTCCCCGTGATTGGGGGATTTTCAAGGTGACAGGGAAAGTTTCCGCTGCAGCGAGTTTCAGAAGGTCTGATTGCCGCTGACTCAATTAACCCCCTGCCAGAATCCGAGAGAGATGGTGCCTGTCAGATTCGCACACACGCACACATACACACACAAAAAGAAAAACAAGTCTTATCAACTAATTGGAAAAAACAAGAAGTTTACGTGATGGCAAGCAATGGGAAGTCTTTGTAAGCCTTCGGCGCAAGGAAACGGAATGAAAACCATGGGCTGTCCCTGGCTCAGATTTGAGAGAGCACATTCTTTGCAGCTCAGAAGGACAGTGGTTGAGTGGAACCATATGCTACATAACCGAGTCGTCCTTCAAACGGGCTCGGCGCCAGCTAGGGGTGTCATGAAGGAGGCTGACACGTAGCTACAGTAGCCGACACTTGCTAAAATCGACAGGCCAACAAGCAGTCCACCGCATACTTTCACCGCTAACCACAGGCTGAGTCATCGGGCTAAAACCCTTCCCACAGCCATATCCACTTGCTGGCTGACTTTGCTTAGCTTCACCTCCTCAGGAAGCACCATATCCTCTTCTCATTTCCTTCACCAGACCTTTGCAGTTACACTTAAGAAGGGCTGGAGGCTTCAGATGCACTCTTTCTTCTCCTCCTAGAGACGCTTAACTCTCTCCTCTCTCAACGTTAGTGTCGGCCCATCTGCAACACCAAATGCACCAAACGTCTAATCTACAAGACAACCTCCACTCTCTCTTGTTACGGAAAAAGATTAAATCTTGATTAGTCACCTAGTGCCAGTGAAAACACTGGTAAAGCTTTGCATCTTTAAATTGGGGGAATTCCCCATGATCAGTTAATGGATCTGTGTATGTGACTCCACAGGTATTCCCCTCAAATGCTCCCCCACCCACTCATCAAAAGTTCTACAGGCTGCACCCACAGCGGGAAACAGAGCATATCATGATATGCTAAACCACCTATTAGCTGTAATGTCCATTTACTTTATGCATTGCCCATTTACGTAAGCACACATTTCACAATTCTTTGTATTCTGTGCGTGTCCGTATAAATTAATGATTCTAATTCTGATTCAATCAAAAAAGTTTTCCACCTTACTGTATACCGCCACTGAAAGCTCTGTCATAAGGCTACAGTTATTACTGTAGATGTAATAGAATCGTGCTATAACTGAAATTAAAACTGTTACTAGCAATAACAAGCTGGACCGACATGAAGATTAATCTGAGAGGAAACGGGAGGTTCACCCTTCACCCCACGACTGTTTCTGAACATGCCTCTGAGGGCCTCCTCGGCTGCTTGTGACGACACCCGAAAGTCTGGGCCGCCAAAAATCCATATTTCATGAGCTATGGTAAACAGACAGGGGCTATAGTAAACAAGGCGCTCACAGCACCGACAAGTCAGCATTGAATAATGCATCCCTGTGGATCTTCTAATGGATTGAAAGCTTCCCTGTTTGAAGAGAAGTGAGCAATAAGCAAGCGTGCAGGGTATAAATAGGATAAGCCAGCAGCCGTAAGCAGTGGCAGCACCGGCGAAGAGCAAAGCAAGTTCACCAATCCTCCCTCCACCTTTGTGTATGGGTGAAATCATGGTCCTTAATGAAGGCGAGCAGGGCTTCTTTTGTTGAGGGGTCTTACCCACAACTGCTGCACAGATATAAGAGAGACAAAGGCAGAGGCTTTGATCAGCTGGGATCAGTAGCGCAAGAGAGAGGAAGAGAGAGAGAGAGAGAGGGAGAGCAAGATAGAGGGAGAAAAAGAATCCTAACTCTCATGTGTCAGCTGCAATCTACCAAGGCCCTTCTCCTCTCTCGTTGATCCACTCTGACTTTGGCCACCGGCCTGATCAACGCGTCTGCCTGCTACGACTAAGAAACTATGGCTTAAGGGAGTCATTCCTGGCTGCTACAGAAGCTTTACACAGACTAAAGGCATTATATATATATATATATATATATAAAAAGAATGAAAAAAAAAGAAGAGACCCTCACACAGGGCGCTAAGATTTACTTTCACTCCACAGACAACCAGTACTATACCAACACACACTGCAGGTGAAAATCCTCCCCAGGCTGGTGGAAAATCTTTACAGATCTACCAGGTTCTACTGAGACGTTTGAAAACCTGACTGGGCTCTTAGAGAGATCCCACCAAATCTAGGTGTCTAATTGCAGAGCTTGGCACCTAATACCCAAAGGATTTGACCAAAGATCTCTCTAAACCATGAAAAAAACCATTTGCCTCCTTTCTACTCCCCCTTCTCCTCTAGGTATGCTCGTGAGGTAAGGTCTTGCTGCTTGAACGCTATTACACCTCAGTGGTGAGCTGAACGTCACCCTGCACTCCTCATTGCCTGGTCTTTCGGTTCTTGCACCATGGTCCGAGTTACCACTTCAGACAATATCCACTCAGTGATCATTCACTGATCATTTGTATTTACTGTCGGCTTAAACCACACTGGTGGTTAAGATCACAATGCTATAATGTTTTCCTGGGGCACTTTGTAAGAATATGGTTGCCTGCTAGATGTATAAAAGATAATCGCACTTTTAGGGATCAAAACTGCCACCTGGGTTCTGTCTGGAATCAGGCCGCGTTATCTGAACTCTAACCCCCACAAGGCAGCTCTCTTCCTTAACCAAGAAACTGGCTCTGCTGCAGTAAGCTGATGAGAGAAGTGGACTGCTGCTTGTTATATAAGGTTCAGTAGGCCGTGACCGGGGTTTACCCAAAAACTAGCGCCGAGCCCACTGATTGATTCCTAATCTCCATTAGAAGCCTGCATCTGGGCGCACCGAGTAATTGCCTTTCTCAGTGAGGTAAGAGCATTAGGAGAATAAATACGGTGCTCTGGTTGTAGTCGGTGGCCGTGCGCGCCCTGTGGCCCAACGCTGCCGTGCCGATTAGGCCTTTTAATAAGATGAGCAATCTGGTGATAAAAATCAATTAGCCCCCCTCCTGAAGGGCGGCAGCACAAGAGGGCTCGAGTGCTCTGGATTTACACGGGATCGCAATCCCCCAGACAAACGCACACACGCGCACACACAGAGTAACTCAACAGGCCCTGTAGCTTCAGAATGGTGCTGAATGCGAGAGTATCCTTGTCTTGCCTATATATCGAAACAAGCCGCCTAAAAAAAAAATTAAAACACTAAAAATTAGTTGCATGTATAATCTTCTTGGTGAAGCATCCAATTGCCTTAAAGACAGTGCCAATCCTGCCAGGTAAGGATTACACCTGTCTCTTGAGATGAGCCCTTCCGTTAAGTTTGTGTTTCATGCCCAAGCAGAAGACAACATTAATACTTCCACATTCCAAGATGACTGTAGGGTGTATGTATGTGCCTGGTTTAAGAGACTGGTGTAATTATTACCTGGCAGGACTGGCGCTGTTATTAAGGCAAGGGTACATGTTTTAGGCAAGAAATGATACATGTGACTAACTTTTTGTCTGGTATCTGGATTATTTTAACATATGAAGTCACCAAAAACCAGACAGGAGACAGCGAACGTTCACATAGATGAAACAATCATCCTTCCTGAAGGAGACGGAGAAAAAAATTTCCCCAAGGGCAACCGAGTTCAGCTGAAACCGCATGCATTCCAGCACTGTGGCGCCAGCACGGGACTTTTTTGCCAGGCTGTGACGTTCTCGCTCTGTAATGGTGCTCATTTGGGTCTTTTGACTGGCACAGGTGTCGCTCCGCTGCCTGGAGAGTCTTTAAATCAGGCCTGGCCCTGTCGCAGATCTGTGCCACTCTGCCTGTGTGTGTGTGAGAGAAACTCTGGCTCTGTCGCTTCTCTTCACGCCTGCAGAAGGAGGCCGCTGAGCGTCTGCTGAGCTCCGCCTGTCCAGCTTTAACAGCAGATTGAGAAAGAATCTGCTTGATTGAAACCCCGCGAGCATCCAATCAAACCTCGCCGCCGGCCCTTCTTCACCGGAGCAGCAGGGGCAGCAGAGGAGCATCATGGGAGCTGACGCACTCTGCCCCATGGGCGCCCGGGCACTCGCACCCGTCTGGCCCGGACCCCTACGCCCACTACAGGGCTGCGGCTGCTGACTTTTTGGCAGAAAACGCAGCAGAAAGACCCAAATAGACAGTTCAACTTGTTAAACCGAAAGCTCCATTTAACAGCGACAGTCATCAAAGACCGAGCTCTGACAAGCGGTCCGATGAGAGACAGGCTCACAAAAGCGCAGTGTGGGGGAGATGGCAGGCTAGCGGAGTGCAGGGGGCTCTGCGGGCTAGGAAGAGGCTAAATTAATTAGTGGAGAAGCTGGGGAGAAAAAAAAAGTTACCGCGACGTGGAGCTCACGCTGGGAAAAATACCTTTCCCGCTGTGATCCGTGCCCTTTATTGATCGCCGCTAAATGCTCCAGCTGGCATGCCATGAAATATTCATATTTCAATTCTTGACAGCTGTTTTTGGAAACTTTCCTAAGTAGAGCTGGGCCATAATGGCGCACTAAAACCCAATAACAAACCAAAGAGCCATAAATAAACAGAAAGTGTACCCAGGGGTCGCCCTCTGCTGGCTGCTGGGACCTCGTGGAACTTGGAGAAAGATGCTTTTTTGGTTAAGACATTGCACTATTCACACAAAGACAGGCCTTTTCACGTACCTGGATAGGCTTCGCTTGGCTACCTGTGTTAGCAGGCTAGGCTAATTTATTCCTATTATGTACCTAATGTACAGGATTACATAATCTTGTTAGCATTATCATTACTTTCAATCGTCTGACTTCCACATAACAACATTTGCATTGGCATCCTGTGAAATCATCAATTGTGCAATTGTGCTTTTGTTGCTAATCACTTTAGCTGGTGACCACATTACGTAATCCAGGATGCAACAGGACAGAAGTCGTAAGTTACTATTAATGGTACCAAAAATATTCTTCAGAACCAGAGAATGACACATCAGGCCCAGATGGTGTCATCAGCCAAAACTGTCCTGACCAGTCCTGTTGCTTTCCGACACCAGCTTGAGCCAGAAATCCACTGAAAGTTAACCAGAAAAGCTGGTCCTAGATCAGCATCAAACCTTCACCCAGAGCTATTCTAGCAACCCGGGGGAACGATTCTGCCCCTGCTGCCCAGAATTCCAAAGCACTGTGGTCACCACCCTGCCAGCAGACAGATAGGGCTGATAAATATTAGGAGAATCCCAGCAATTAAAGGCAGGGGATATTAGTATTTGCATAATGCTGCAATTATATTTCTCCCGTCTCTATCAGGCCTGGTAATCACTTGTCTCCAGCAGTTTAATTACAGCTCTATGATGACTACTTAATGTGATTAGATGTTATACCTTATTGTTGCTGGTGTCATATTACACCAATTATATTAAAAGAGTTTGCTTCTCTGCCAGGACGTAGACACACGAAACAAAGCGCAGTGGACTCCGCTAGGCACACTCATCTGAAGACTTCATTTGGCAAATAAAATAATCAATAAGACTGTGTGCATGTATTGAGCTGAGAAAGACGGGGGCTTCTTTTGCATAATAACGGCGGAGAAAAGTGAATCAGGATGGTTTGACTGGATTCTTGCTCAGCAATTGTGGTGTAAACAGTCATGGATACTGGGCCAGAGTGCTGACATCACTGTGGATTTTCCTTACTTTCAATTTGGCTTGTTTTCAATTCCGAATGTGGGCCTGCGGACCGGAGTGTGATTGCAATAATTACAGGGTGTGTGTTACCTGCAATGACTCTGCATCTGCTCCTTCATCCCACACTCCCTTTTTTTTCCTCAGCTTTGAATAACAAGCGTTTTCATAACCATATCTGCATCAGCAAAGCAGCCCACCACACCCCTCTCTTTCCCTTCCTGACCCTGACTTTCTGTAGCTCCTACCTTGTTTCCTCTTCTTTACACTTAGCAGTCTCTCTTTTTGCCTCTCGTACTATCACACTCAATCCTCTGCTTGTAAAAAAGCCTGCTCTTGCACTACTACTGCTCCTAAAAACTTGTGTCGACCAAGAAAACAATGTGTAGGACT
Organism: Piaractus mesopotamicus; assembly: GCA_023558415.1. Classification (NCBI taxonomy): domain Eukaryota; kingdom Metazoa; phylum Chordata; class Actinopteri; order Characiformes; family Serrasalmidae; genus Piaractus; species Piaractus mesopotamicus. The sequence continues at coordinate 2,960 of JAILXH010288824.1, read as the reverse complement.
CCTAATCTATCTTTGGATATCTCGACTAAAACTAGGCAGAATCACCTCACCGTGAAGCAGAAACCATGGCTTGGACGCAGTTGCCTCTTATCCCAGGCACATGCAGGTAGGCTTTCAAAACAAGTTGGGCAATGGCAAAGCATTCAGACCTCCTTTTATTTGCATATGTCCCACTAATAATTATTTTCCTGCTGGATGTGCAGTGCTGGCCAGAGCCATCGGATAGCCGGAACTCCTGGCTGGCTCGCCAAACCCAAGGCAGTGTCCTAGCTCACTGTGGGAGGAGTCCAGCAGCTGGGGCTTTTGTATGCTAATACGACCTAATGCAGGCCTGGGCATGGGCCTGGACCTTTTTTTGTTGTTCTGGACCGGGCCCTTCCAGCTGAGGCGTGGGATTTCCACTTTTCAATCGCCGCCAGGCACAAATTGGAAATGTCAGGGACGGATTTTGCCTGTTTAATTTGCTCCCACCGCACAACCCCCCCACCCCAATTTCACTTATGTCTATTTATCTGTCCATTAATAAACTTAATTATGAATGGAAGCCATGCTGAATAATGCATATCTCTCCAGCCTCGATGGATTTCAAGGCTGTAGGGAGGGTAGATGAAGAGAGTACAGAGCACTGACAGAAAATACAGTCGAGGAAGGCCTGGCGATGGGTGTTCTACAGTTTGAAATACGAACTGCACGTATGCACAGGTCACCCGCACACTTTCTGAAACGGTCAGCAAGTATCCCGCATGTTCTGCTCGTCCCTTTGCTCGGTGGGGGAGCTCTACTCTCACTGTTCATTAACTTCCTTGGCAAACGGGCCGAGGTGTCCTGTTCCCGGAGGAGAGTGGTTTATTAAAGTCCGTGAGGAGGCGCTGGCAGGCCGCCACACGAGCACACATACACACATACTCGGCTCCAGCAGCAGAGTAAACTGTTCCTAAGTGTTGAACCAGCCATTACTGACAGGACGACTGTAAATCCTACTTTATCACTGTCGGTGTCTGTAAAGGTGTGAGTAAACCTCTTTCTCAAAGACACCCACACAAACAGAAACAGACACATACGTAAGTACTAACCCAAAAGGTGTGTTAGGACCACATATTTATCAAACTTAGAGTAAGAACGGTACTCTGGGATCAGTTCCTGTTACATAACAGTGGTAGCGGCTTCATCCCGGTTGAGGTGTCCTGCATTAAGCTGGGGTTACACTACTTGACTTTTGCCCTTATTTAAGCTCTGAGTCACAGCCTGGTAGAGTCTGTGCTGGCTGACTCCAGTCTGAAGATTTTGGGGCAGCTGTAGTGAACAGTTCGAGTGGTGTGCGACGGGAACAGACTCATTTTTTGCCTCCTGGTTGAGTTTCAGACTATTTGTGGTACATAAAAAAATCTTTTCATTTGTTTTCTCAACCTGATAGTAATCTAGTAGTGATCAACGACTCAATCTGAACAGAATGTTCCAGCAGCCATTGAAAACTGCAAGTGCAAAAGAAGGAAAAATGGCAGATACTCACAACGTGTGTGTATGTATGTATACACTCTATATACTTTGTTACCGAATTTTATTGTTCAGATAAAATAATGCATAAATAAATTGTATAATTGTTCAGATCACCCACAGGACCACCACAGAGCCAGCAATAGTTGGTGGTGGATCATTCTCAACACTGCAGTGACACTGACGTGGTGGTGGTGTGTTAGTGTGTGGTGTGCTCGTACGAGCGGATCAGACACAGCAGTGCTGCTGGAGTTTTAAACACTGTGTCCACTGACTGTCCACTCTATTAGACACTCCC
>JAILXH010288793.1:17037-27910 GCA_023558415.1 Piaractus mesopotamicus | reverse complement strand
ATGAAGCTCAAGGACATGTCAAAATTAAAAAGCAAATGCATTTTAACCCTTGAATATTTGCTCTTCCACCACGTTGGTCAGGCTGTCGTAAACAAATCTCTCCACTCTGATGTGTCCTTGCCTGAATCTCCAGGAATTTTGGGTTAGAGGGGTTAGAGGCCGCAACTAAGTCTGCATCTACAAATGACACACTAAGGGCACATAGAGAACTGTCACGAACATGCTTTTGGGCGTTAAAATGAAAAATGGGACACCCTATGGCCTCATGGTCCTTGTGGGCATGTGCAAATGAGGACCGCAGGGCTGCAAGTGCATCAGTCGGAATAAGGTTGGTACTTACGCTGTGCTGCCAGCACATTCTAATCTTACTATTTTACAATTGCACTACCCAAAAGCAGGTTGGTGCCTATGCTACCAGTCACAAAAATACCAAAAATGCCACACTCTCATGCACAACTGCTGTAATTCTATATGTCATTTTTCCCTTGCACTATAATAACAAAAATAGGACTCCGTAACATTTTATCCAATCTTCTCTTTTAGTACAGAATAATGTTTTTCTTAACGGTCTTACCTCTGCAACATACTTTGCATTTCTACTGTAATCACACAAGCCCCAACTGTGAGAATTGTTATGAACTGACCTATTGTGAAAACAATCTTATAGTATTAAGTATTTTAACAAATATAGCACTAAAACATAGCAGCAAAATCATGAAGGCACTGCAGAACTAATAGTGACTTACGTCCAAAATATTAGCTGTACCTTATCATACCAGTGCCCTTGCGGTTCACCCTCCCTGTCTGGTAACCACTCAGGCTCAGTACCATCAGCCTCTTGCCCAGGATACACAGGAATGACAAAATCCACCAATTCTTCATCCCTGTACATGGACCATTTTGTGAGGTTCTGCACAGTATGATGTGGAAGGACTCTTTCTGAAGACCAGACATCATCTGGCTCATGAAGATCTATTGTTTGGGTTTGTGCCCAGTGTTCACCAGGTTGACCCTGAACCTGAGGTGTCACCACTGCATACCTTGGGTCCTCTGGAGAACTCCCGAAAGTTGTGGACAACTTAAAGGAGGCTTTATGTAAATTAGTATTCTTCAGTGCTTTTCCCAGAAATGGTGAAGAGGGTTGACCACTTTCAGCTGTTTTACCCCTAGCCATGATTGATCCATCTGGCAGTCTGTATGAGGCTTTTCGAAGATTTTGGTTCTGAAGTGCGCTTGACAGCACTGAGGTTTGTTCTTTTTTGTTGGGGTTTCTGAACAGGCCTGAGGTATTGGGCAGTCGATAAGAAGCACTGCGAAGATTTGCATTTTGCAAAGCACTTGACAAATGGGATGTAATATTTTGTTCTGCTTCCTGTTCAGAGCTCTTGGTTAAAAGAGTTCCATCAGGAAGCCTGTAGGAAGCCATTCGGAGGCTTGTGTTCTGAAGAGCATTTGAAAGAATAGGGGAGGGTGACAGTTCTGTCTTTCGATTTTGAGATAGGAGAGTTCCATCTGGGAGTCTGTAAGAAGCTTTACGAAGGTTGGGATTCTGTAGAGCATTTCCTAAGAAAGGTGAAAATGGTTTTGTTTCATTTACTTGTTCAGAGCTTCGAGACAAAACAGATCCTTCAGGGAGTCTGTAAGATGCTTTTCGAACATTGGCATTTTGAAGGGCATTGGATAACAGGGAAGGAGATGAAGCTGGTTGTTCCACTTCATTTCTAGATTTGATTGTACCATCTGGCAACCTGTAAGTTGCTTTACGGACACTTGGGTTTTGTAAAGCACTTGACAAAAGAGATGGGGTGGTGTCCTCTCTTTCACTCCCTGAGCTTCTAGATATTATTGACCCATCAGGCAGTCGAAAAGAAGCACCCTGGATGTTTGGATTCTTTAATGCACTAGATAAAATAGAAGAAGGTCCTTGTGCTTGACGAAAAGGTGTAGGACTTCTCTGCAAAGGAGAAGTGTATGAGGCATTGCGTAAATGAGGGTTCTGTAGTGCACTGGACAATAAAGATGGTGAAACTTGCGCTGTTTGTTGATTAGGTTGTGTCACCATTGGAGTGTATAAATTTCTTTGAAGTGGTGATGTATATGAGGCATTTCGCAGATGAGGATTCTGCAATGCACTTGCAAGAACTGAAGAAGACTGCATATTTTTCTGGGTGTCCTGCTGTGCTACCATTGGATGTGGAGATGCAATTCTTTGTAAGGGGGAGCTGAATGAAGCATTGCGAAGATAAGGATTTTGTAGAGCATTACTCAGCATTAGAGAGCTTTGATCAGTAGCCTGAACATGTGGTGGTGTCACTCCTAAATGGGGAGATACAGGTCGCTGTAGGGGTGAGCTATACACAGCATTACGAAGCTGTGGGTTCTGCAATGCATTCGTCAAAACTGGAGAAGGAGACTGAATTGCACCCTGATTGATCTGCGGCATGTGGAGTGGAGACTGAACAGACTTGAATCTCTGAAGAGGTGAATTATAAGAAGCAGTGGAGAGATTTGGATTCTGTAAAGCATTTGATAAGAGAGGAGAGGGACCTTGCTCAACTGTCTGACCAAAAGATGTTACCTCCTGAGGCTGAAGACCAGGTGTAAATGGAGATCTGAGGGAGGAACGATTAATGGCTTGATTATGCAAAGCATTTGTTAATACAGGAGATGAGAGGTTCCCAGGTGATGGAGAGTGTATTGCTATTGGTGAGCCAAGTGTCGCTGGGCGGTGAGGTGAAGCTGGTCTCATCGGGAGGTGAGGTGTGCCTGGTCTTACTGGAAGCTGAGGCGATCCAGGTCTCACTGACAGCGAAGGTGAACCTGGTCTCGTTGATAGCTGAGGTGAAAGAGCTGGATTTGGTGTATGCCTGAGGGAAGGTTGTGGTGATGGTGGTGCTGGCTGTTTCATTGAAATTTGTTGTGGGAAAGGTGGTTGGCCATTCATTGAAATTTGTTGTGGGAAAGTTGCTTGGCCATTCATTGAAATTTGTTGTAGGAAAGGTGCTTGGCCATTCATTACAACAGGATGAGCCCTTACCGATTGCCTCACTGGAACAGGATTTATTGGTACTCTTACAACAGGACGACCTCTCCCAACAGGTCTATGAAAACCTCTCTGGGCATTTGGAGTTCCTGGTGGGAAAAATCTTTTTGAGTCTCTGAATCCTGTGACTCTAGAACCTTGTCTTGTTAACATAACAGGAGAGGTGGTTGTGCTTCGACTCATAGGTCCTGAACCCACTGTTCCATTATGAATGGAGGATCTGAGTGGAGCAACATTCTGCATTAGGGGAGCATCTTGACGGCTTCTTCTTCGGAAAACTGGATTGACAGGGGACGGTTTAACAGTACCCATAGGTACTTTGTTTCGGCCAAATCCTCTGAATCTGCGAGTGGATGAATGGCTTGGTAGATTTTGTGAGTCTTGCTGGACTCTACCAGAAAGTCTTGATGGGGTAGGGGACAGAGGTCGCTGAGATCTAGAAGCAGAAGGGGACAATGGTCTTGGAGATCCCATTCTTTGGATGGGAGATGAGGCTCTGTGTGGAGGATAAGGAGAACCGTCAGGTTCTATTTGAGGACCCATTCTTGGAGATAATGGAGGACTCCTTTTCCTTAAAGAAGGCTGTGGTGAACAAGCTACTGATCTTGTTGATATGAAAGAGTCATTCCTGTTTTTCCCACCAATTGGTCTGAAAGACCTTGGGGGAGGAGCTGAATGGATACTTTGCCGCAGGTTGACTCTTGAAGATGACGGTGGACTTCTCCTTCTCATTGAGCTACGTGGTGAGGTTAGTGGACTTTCCCGTCCTATAGCATGACGAGACTGTGCTCGAGACAAAAATGGTTTTCTTTGGGGGATGGGAGACTTTTCTCTCAAAGTGGCAGAAGGAGATGGCCCTCGCCTTGAGGGTAGTGGGGAAGATGGGGGGCTAAATTTTCTCCTTTGAATAGGAGAAAGTGGTCGCTGTGCATTATTATTGTACGAAGGTGGGCCAAACATTCTTCTTGGCTGCCTTGGTGAAAATCCTGGACCTATGTCCTCTGGTTGGATATCAAATCTTTGATAAGACAGAGGGCTAGTTCGACCTGGTGAAATATGGCCTTGTCTAATAGACAGCTGTGGTGAGGGAAATGGACTTCGTCTCATTGGTGCTGGTTGCATAATCTCAGCTGGAAATTCAAGTCTCTGAAACATGGGATCTGAAGAGACAAAGTGAGGGGACACTTGATCACCAAGGTTTGGGTCGAATCTCCTTGCAGACAGAACAGGGGATGGTGGTATTGAGAGTGGCATGTGTGGTCCAAAAGAGTGTCTACTTGGAGTGGGTGATGCTGGCACATTAAGGGGGAAGGGAGGCTTTGCTTGAAGTATTGGAGAGGAAGGCAACTGAGGTGACTGGATAAAAATAGGACTACCAGTTTGTACTGCAGGAAATGGTGCTGGTGCTTGGTGGATAAACACAGGAGTTGCTGTAGGGGACAGTGGTCCTTGCACCATTCCAGTCTGTGGAGTATGCTGAGTAAATCCCACAGTTTGAGGAAAAATTGGCTGAATCTCATGTTGCATGTCTGTCATCACTTCAAAATCATTTAAAGCAATATAAGGAGATGGTGGATTTGTAATTTCAAGTTTGTCTTTCCCAAACAATTTAATCTGTGGTCTCGGGACCCGGAATGGATCTTCAATTAGTGTGCTTTCCATTGCTAGATGTGCATATTCATTCCCATAAAGTTCTGATGGCTCAGTTTGTTCCATGATGTCCTCCATTACATACAAATTCGGCTGGGTACCACCCAAAAGTGGATCAAGGTAAACTGATGTGGCATCTCCACTGTAGCTGTATAAATTTTGACTGTATGGATTTGGGTAACTAGAGTACATCATATAGGCATCTGGCAACCCTTCTGGATGACCATAAAAACCTTGTTGATTGCCGTAATAATCAATCTCCTCTGGGTAAAAACCATAGTTGTACTGTTCTGTATTTCCATAGTACCAATGTTCATCTTCAATTGGAAAACCAAATTCATCATAATATTCTGCACCATAATCAAAGTAACCATACTCGTCCATTCCCTGCTGCCTGTAATCATAGTAGTCCATTCCATCGTCATAATAGTCAGATAGTTGTCTTTCATCATATTCATCATAGTAGTCCTCATCATAATAGTCATATTCATCTTTGTAAAGGGGATCATAGTAATTATTGTCCTCACCATAGAAGGCATATTCATCTTCAGGGTAATCGTAATACTCTTCCTCATAGGATTCATACTGGTGTGGTCCTCTGAAATGTCCATGACCATATCCGTCATAATCCCTGCCCAAATATCGCCCTCTTGGGTTATTCCTTCCATAGCTTCTTTGTTCATAATCATCTTCCTCATAGCTAAACTCCTCCTCATCATATTCATATCCTCCATTTTGATAGCCATTGTATCTTTCCATGTCTGACCTGCGGTAACGAACAGAACGACCAAGCCTTCCCCGAGATGTTTTGGATGTTAAAAATTTACGAGTCAGCCAATTAGTTGCACCTGAAATTTTACCTAGAACCCATCCTTTATTCTTGAATTTTGCCACTCCAGTATTCTTTTTACCAAAAAATCCTTTGAATTTGCCCCCTAACCCAGAGGTTGCAGCAGCAGTTTTTCCTGTTTTCCCACCAATATTGAGCAATAAAACAGATTTTCCACCTTCTTCTTTCTTCTCATTTTTATTTTTTCCACCACCTAAAAAGCCTGACATGAATTTAGATGTATTCTTTAGATCTTCTGCTTTAGGCTTACCAAACCCTGCAAACAACTTAGATGGGCTTTGTAATGCCTTGGGTGTAGTATCTTTTTTCTTCTTTGATAGTCGCATAAAAAGTCTAGATGTACTTTTTAGCCCTCTTTTAGGTTGTTTTGGGGCTGCCACCGAAAAAGGTGAAGACTTTCCAGCCAGACCAGTGAGAACCTGTGATGCCCCTTTAATGTTAATGTCTTTCATTTTACCCAGTTGTATTTGAGGCTTTTTCTCTTCAGGTTTAAATCCCGCCACAACTTTGGATGCAGCCTTAATGTTGGCACGCTTTCCAGTTTTTGGATCAACCCCTTCTTCCACCGCTTGGCCACGCTTTGGCTTAGCTGCAGCCTTCACTGCCATAGCCTTAGAAGCTCCTTTGAGTGCAGCTTTTCCTTTCCCTTTCCCTTTCCCTCCTTCATCCTCACTTGGCAGCTCTTCTTCATCTACTGTCTCACTGTCCTCAACTTCACTCTCTAAGTGCTCTGCATCTGAGCCCTCTTCAGATTCACTGGTAACAGCTTGCTTGCCTTTGCCCTTTCCTTTCTTAGGGTCCTCCTTTCCTTTGCCTTTTGCAGGCTGCTCTTTGGCTCCCTTTCCCCCTTTCTTCTCATTTTTTCCTCCTTTGGTATCCTCTTTCGGTTCCTCTGCCTTCCCTTTCTCACCCTTCTTAGCTGCTGCTTTATCACCTTTCTTTGGCGGCATTTTATCCCTTCATAAAAGTCATGCTAGTCTGTGTCACTATTTCAGAAATGACCAGTCAGTGACAGTATACTCATATATTAGCAAAATATTTCATTGGGAGTACAGATCCACAAAGAAAGTGCAAAAATGAATTTGTCCATCATCTCACACAAGAGACGTGTGCCATTTATCTATTCTAGTGCATTTTTCTTGATTACAATTCCAAATAAGAAGAATATTTCCTTCAAGAAAAATAGTCGTTTAGAACTCTACCTTACATTGTTATATTCTTCATGTAAGAAATGTCCAACAGATTCTCTCCCTTGGCTCTTGAGTTGATTTTGGCAAAAGATTTCCCAGAGACGAGAGACTCTTTGTAATCTACGTCAGGTATCCATGAATGTCAGCATCCCTTTTGTCATGTGCTGCAGCCCTTTGCCTTTTGTCTAAGCGAAAACGCTCCAGTTACGTATTTGTCCTCAGTGAGTCTCAGACACTGTCCTTGCAAAAGTCTGGAAGCATGTGTCTGAAAGTATGTGAGAGCTCCCTGTTATAGTTGCAAAGGGCACCTTAAATGTATCAACTACACTGACTTAGAGTAACATTATCTCTTTGGCTCATTCCTGTATAAATTATGCAGGTTGGCTGAGCTGTTACTAAACTGTCTGAGAAACATTTCCAAAGAGCAGAAAAAATGTCTGTTGGAAACTAAAGAGGATTTTGATGTTCAGCGGAGTAGGTGAGTCAAAAAAGGTTTTCAGAGGTACTTATGTATGTACGTTTGACATGTTTCTTGCGCACAGAATCCTGTTTTTTATGTTTTCCCCTTATTTGTGCTTTGCATTGCTACGTTGATATATTGGAATATCACAAAAGACACTGACCACAACCTTTACATATGTCTACAGTTTTAAATTATGCTGTCTTTATGCTGTAAAATACTTTAATAAGAACCATAGTACAACTGAAAATCTTTATGTATTGGAGAAAAAATATTGGCAAATTTGGGAAAAAAATGTCAGTGGTAATAAAGATAAATATATCAACATGAAACAAGAACACGTAAACATATAGTTTGCTTTGAATTTTTCTAAACTCAATTTTATTGTGTAATATAGTTAGAAAAGTGTCTGTGCTATTTATTTTATACATTAAGTTGACTTTAAAATATTTTGGAAAAGAAATCTTAAAATGCAAGTGTTTTTCATTGTTGCACTCTAACAGGAATGGTTATTTTGTATATGTTCAGTTGTGGGATTCATGTTGATTCATTGATGACTGGTTAATATTCCACGAGTTCATGACGCTGGCAGTTATCAATTCTTAATGGGAGGTTTCTATTGAGTTTACTAAGAAATGATGAAATATTAATTGGAAAAGTTCTAAATATATCTACTGTAAAGTCGTTCTTTGTTGAAGTGAAAATATGTTGCCATAGACTGGAACAATACTGCAACAATTAACTCCAACTAACAGTGCTAGGAGTGCAGTAAGAAACATTGTTGAGTAGATTAATGTTTTAATAAACAATTTATTAATGTACATTATCTATTATTATGGACTATCACTAGATGCAGTTGATCCAATAAAAATCTGGGTACAATATAGATCATGTACAAGTTTATATATACCTATAAACAAATGTATGAACTCCATTAATTTCCAACATAGGAAGACTCTAAGCTTGATTTTAAGATACAGAGTGGATTTGGATTACTTTAATTGCAATACCAGTTCAGACACTGATGATTGCGCTTTTTGCAGGTAAGTGGGAGTTCAAATTTGTCAGTAGCAACTAAAACTAAAAAAACTACAATGCATGACATGCACTGCTCAGATCGTTTAAAAGTTCTGATAAAAAAAAAGTTTAAGTCATCCAAAGCAGTCCTGATGAGACAGTATTGCACACTGCAAACCCTAAATGAACCTAGCTTAAATCCAGACCTTGCTATTCACCCAGGCCAACTGCTGTGTAGGGTTTCAGTCAAGTGGCTCAGGGGAGCTCCGTCTTAAATTTCAAGGTGTCCACGTAACAGTGAGGACGTGTGCTTTTAAAAAAACGTAACATTTGTAATACATTATGTAATACATGTAATACATTATGTAAACTATAACATGGAGAGTTTCATTTCAATCTATTTGTAACAATTTTGCATAAAACAAGTTTTTAAAAAGAATAACAGATGAAGTATAATGTAACATACATTCTTATTTCTCTGATAAAGGTGTTATTAATCACAATATAGCACTGATATTTCCTGTATGTGCAATGCCCACCTACAACAACGTACATTATGGAAAAAAAAGGTCTACAATGCATTTTGAAACCAAACTCTTCACTTGTTTACAAACGAGTTTTTAATATTTACTGATTACTAATAAAATAACAGTAGTAATTGTTGGTACACACATATGGAAATTATTTAATCTGAAAGTTCTGTTGTATTGTTCATATTACGAAGCACTGCATGTCTTTGAACCTATTACTATGGATTGTGCTGGTTTAAAATGTTTGCAATATTGTAACATCCATTCATCCACATTGCAAAGGCTATCAAATGCTCATATTATGCTAGATAATTATGATTCCCACCCTTAAAGGTATACTAACACAGTTTCCCCCCCTAGCCTAATGTAGTTGCTCTGCTAATTTTGCACTGGAGCCACAAGCCTAGCAGAGCTAGGAAGCAATAGAAGCAAATGGCACATAAAATCTTTTTTTTTCACTGTAAAACTAAAGAAGCAAACCTTGACTGACTACATTTAGGGTAGTTTAGGGGAAATTGTGTACATTTTTTTTCCAGTGAACTTTTAAATGTAGCCATTCTTTATAAATATCTAGCCAGCATAAAGTCAGCATTCAGTACCAGGATTTTACAATGCAATATTATGATAACATGTTTTATTTTAAAGTATATTCGTATATTGTTACCTATTTTCTCTTTGAGGAATCACTTTCCAGTGCAAAATTAAATATACTTCCCTACTGTGGGTGGAGATATTACAGGTTTTCAGTCACAAACGCAAATACAAATAAACAATTTAGATGTAAAAGGTTTTAAATGTGTATTTTGATGTCACAGAAGGTCAATTCCTGAGTTTCCATAACATATCCATATACATTTTAGTCAATTATCTCTGTATTCTGTAACAACAGCAACAACAACAACAAAAAAACCTTCAAACTAAACATGAAAATCACAACTCTGATATGAATCTAGTCCAGCTCCTGCTAAAGGCTTACCTTATACGATCATCAATGTTTAATTGCGTCTAAAGTTAAATTTCTCTCAGAGAACTCCACACAGCACGTCTACAGCACCTGCTAATGAACTAGGCCTATGTGATGCTGTGTAAAAGCTGGAGGAATATTCACACAAGGTAGGTCCCTGCACTGTCCACCCACAATGATCTGTCTAGAAAAATATATTAGACCATTACTCTTTCTTTGTTAATGAATGAGATGATTCATTGTGTGGGTCAGAAAACCCTCTGCCTACACACTTACATTCATCTTCCCAGAATGCAGGAGTATCAAAAGCCTGAGTAAAGCTTTTATACAAAGCCTGGGTAGAATAATGCTTGCTTTACAATGCTTGCAGACTTTACTATTGATTTAGACAATTCATTTACAAAAACCATAGTGCTATATAATGCTTCTAAGTAGTTACAGGCAAAGAGAACATCCATTATGAACAAATAGGTTCAGATTAAGTTACTAAACAAATGATTTGCATCTTTATTTTTGAGGTCATTTATGTCCATCTAATTACAATCAATATTTATCTACGAACGGACACCACGTCATCAGTTCTATTGTTGGATAATGGCTGATTGGAGAACATGACAATCTAACCAATTTCCTTCCATCATTCTCACAGAACCTGATTTACCAGATAAAATGTCACCATGTACGGCTCACAAATAATGCCGGAGACAAGGTTTTCTGAATGTTACGTTCAAAAGAGGACCAGACTACAGGTCGTTTGAAAGGTAAGGACAAATATGAGGCGGTTTCAATTGTCCCTGTGTGACAGAGACCCTCTACAACGATTTTCCAAGTTATCAAATGTTTGTTAGACAACAACAGGTAAGTATGAAAACAACTCTTATTAAGGTATCAGTCATGACTTTAACATACAGTGCCCCCAGAAAGTATTTGGACTATTGCTGTTAATGTGTAGGTTACTTCAAACTGATATGATGAGAAAAACACTTTTAGCACCTCATTAAACTGACATTAGACTCTTTGTGTGGAGGATGCCTGGAGAAGAACGCCAACCACATTGCAATGAGAGTACTGCAAAGCACAGAGGAGGAAATGTGAAAGTCTGGGGCTGTTTTTCTTACAGTGGTGTTGGTGAGCTTGTGTTTATTGATGGGATCATGAACTCAGAAGCG
>JAILXH010288758.1:0-14428 GCA_023558415.1 Piaractus mesopotamicus | reverse complement strand
AGCCAAGCAGACCAGCTCAGCAAGGGGGACCATAATGGTCACCACACCATCACATTAGCTGTCGCAGTGGTTACAGTTGAAAAAAATAAATCAGACAAATTCATTTAGTTAGTTCTGTCCACAGACAAACACTTTCATTAAAGGCAAAAGTAACACAAGGAAAATGGCCAATCAGGCCACAGGCTGCATTTTTAGTGGCCAAAACGTGAAATGTTGTGGCCATGAATACTGAACAGTAGGCTACGTTTACCCTTAAAATGGTAAAATGGTGTTAATCAAAAGCCTTGCTGTTGCTACAGTAAAATAAAAGTGGCCTGCAAGTTACAAATGGTATTGATAAAAATCTTTGCTGAGGTTAAAGCACTAAAATAGTACTAACTGGCCTACAAGTTATAGAAATGACTGGATGATTGGATATTGGACATAATACACATACTATTTCAACCGCTCGCTTACTTAAAACACTTTACAGAACATACCACTGCAATGACATTGCAGAAAGTCTAAAAATCTGAGTGTTATCTCAAACCACAAACCCATCTTCTGAGTAAAGTCTACATGATTAACAGCTCCTGCTATAATTAGGTAACTGCGAAAATGAATCTTCCTCAAACTCCAGCCTCTCCTCTCACTGGATTTTTCACCTCTGTCAGTGTCCGTGAGTGTCTTGTGAATGTGTGTGTGCTTCTTCTTCATCATCTCTCTGCTGCTCATCATATGATCCAGAAGACAGCGCTCATATGACAGCGCTGCAGAGGAAGAGTGGCTGGCTTATGGCTCCCTCTCACACATAATGCCCTCATTGTGCCCCCACGCATACAGAGGCTGCACTGTACCACTACTCTATTGATAGAGCTCACTTCAAGTGAACTGCATCTTCACTTGGCTTGGTTTAGGGGCTCAGAGCCACAGCACATAGCCACCATAAAAGAAGGATACGAGTAGATTCAAATTCAAACTACAGCTTATTTCTTCAGAAATCTTCTCACCTAGCTGGTTTTGTATGTGAAATCAACTCAGACAATGACAGACTGGACTATTCCAGCCTTTCTGTACTAACACATGGACGAAAATACACTTTAATATTGTTAAGTTGTGAGGGGAACCAAAACTGCAATAATTCTGTAGGTATTTATAGGTATATTGCATTGAAGGTAAATAAAAATTTTAATGTCTTTTTAATGCCAGTTGCAACAGCAATTTAAAAAAAAATACTGCATTTTTTTTTTCCCAAACCAAGCACCAAATTTGGTGTCAACCACCATCACTGAATTTGCACATCCACATGCACTCACATTCACACCACAGGTGTGACAATTTGTGGACAAATACATCCAGTGTCACTACACTGTTACATATTAAAGACCATTAAAAAGAAAATAACACTTGTTAAGGCATTAATTTTAATTAATAAAATTGAAGTCTTTCACACCATTTGGAGATCCACAGATATCCCAATATCAGCAACATCAATATCAGCTTTTAATATCAGAGAATAAAACTGACATCTAGTTCTTTCAAGTGAAAACAGGCCATAGGTAATCCAAGACATGTGACTTGTCTGTCAAGTTAATGTGGTTGATACTGTTTATCAATATATTTCATTGTGGTGCATTTATCCAATTAGTGCTGGACAATGACAACATGTATCGTTAACATGATAAACTACATTACAACATGCGACAATATGCTTTTTTGAGCATATTGTGGATAAAGTCAGTACTTAAAAACACTTCCAAACTGCATGCTTGATTACAAAGAGAGCACAATTAGTCCTGTTTAACTGGGTTTAGTGCAGAACACTATGTAAACACACTATTAAATACAAACATTTTCATGGTTTTTGATAGTATGTTTTAAATGTGGCACTACTTTGTCTGTTCCAACTCAGCAGATGTCAGAAAAAAATAAATATTGTGAGATACTGTGTATTCAGAAAACTTCTTGAAGCATCATGATATTACATTTTTGCCACATGGCCCAACTCTGTACCTAACCATTGGAAAAATCAACTGATTTTCATCATTCTTGCAGTGAAAATGAGTCATTCTGTCTACTTGATTTCTTGTGTTTCGCTCTGATTGTCAAGGCTTTGGACTAGGCAATAATTTCCTGTTGCAGATTAGTGTCTACAGCTGTACTTTCCCCATTACATTAATGATACTTCTCCTGTTCAACAAAGGTAAGGTTTGCAACTTCCTAGTAGGAGTGCAAATCTCTGACCTCAGAGCAATTTGACTGGAGCAATATATGGGCGAATGAGTGATGTAATTAGATATCATTGATAACGGACAAGTAACTCGGCAATGTGTAAAAGCGATAATCAACCTTTTTGGGATAAGAAGTGAGAGAGAATGGGGGCGTATAATTGATAATTATAACTTTTTAACCAAAAAATATCATGTTAATTATTTTTGGATGCTGTCCAGGCCTAGTAACAATACAGTAAAGCAATAACCCCTGTACTTCTTGCACAGTGACATAAAAGGTTACATCAGGGATAGAAATGAATTTTAACTGCTGGAGCTAGACCTAGATATTCAAAAAGAGGACCAATAGATTAAGAGCTCACACTGGAAGCTGAAAGCTTCCTGTTAGCATCAACATCAAACTATACTGGCATCAGAAAAACTGCCACCACACAAACAGAAGTGTAATATAACACTGACACAATGTTACTGGACTGTGTAACAAACATATGAAAAACATAAATTCCTGAGTTCAGCAGAACATGCTGAGGATCCCATCAATCATTCCAAAGAATGACCCCAGAGATCTTGTAACGTAGCTTCAGGAAGACAGATGAAAAAAAAGGCAGTCTAAGAAATATCCTGACTGAAAAAAGGGGCTCAGGAAGTTCTTTTTCCCGGTACATTCCAGGCCCTTCCCTGACATTTCCTCTCAGTGTCTAAAGAGTCAAGTGAAGACTTTTAACAGTTGGCATAGATGTGTGGTATTATAAATTACCTAGAACACCAAAGAATGGCATGAAATTATGCACACAAGAGCCAGGATTACAACACTAATCTTTTAAGCACTAAGTGATCAAATATTTAGCATCTTGCCAAGGAGTATCAGAGTCAGGGTACAGGCCCTTTTAGAATGACATGACAAACCTTTAATTGTTATCTAGTTCTTCCTGACCAACACATTTAACACAGACTCTGCATCAGATTGACCCTGGGAACCTTCCTAAAACTGTAACAGTCGAACTAAAAACTAAATCATAAATACATAGATTCATATCAGAATTACAGCTTCTATGTTACTTCTCCTAAGTTGTCCTACTCCAGGAAGCACACAGAACATAATGGTTTAAACGTGTAAGGACACCCTGGGGTCATGGGGCACCCTTTAGGATTTCACACAAAGATGTGCTTGTCCTACAGTTAAGTGCTAACTCACATAGTTGTAACCACGCTGTCACATTAACACCTTTCACTACATGTCAAGTGGCATTATAGTCAATATACAGTACTGTGCAAAAAAGTCTGAAGACACAACCGTCCATTTACTTAATTTCCAGACAAAATAGCCATTAACAAGTCATTGCATTTTCGGGAGATATTTCTGAGGAGAATAGATATAAAATAATCTACCTGCATAAGGAAGGAAAAATCAAATGAGTATAAGTGAAAACTGGGTTTCAGAAAAAATATTTAAGCAATACTATGCAAATTTTATGCTAAAATTTAAATAGTTTTATTGAGTCAGAAAAAAAACAAGCTAAATGATGAATAAAAGTCAAAGATGCAGGGTCAGATTTCATGGGAGTTTTTCGAATCACATCATACGACCTTACGTATTAACATTACACGCACAGGCTGGAAGACCCAATGACAATAGTACATAATTCACTTACATCCTCCTTCACCAAGCTTTGACTGAGTTCTCTTTGAATACTCTTTCAACGTGCTCCCAACAACAAGGCATTGACAGATCACCAAAACTGCCACCATCAGATAAACAGTACTTAAAGTTTTAATCTTTAAGAGAGAGGAGAAAATTCCACCAACTCCACTCTTGCTTCAGATATGAAACATCCACAGATGTTTCTGTGCATCCTTTTACTGTAAGAAGACAACGCAACATTATGAGTCTGAAAGGAAGCAGAAAATGCAACCAACTTCTAAGACTGCACTTTGGAGGTATGGAAAATATCCCTGCAGATTTACCAGCTGAAAGTAAGTCTCCTGAAAATAATGGAAGCTGTAATAAAGGCAAAGAGTAGACTCACTCAATACTGACAAATTTGGATTTATATGTATTTGTTGAGGCTTCTGTGTAATATATGCTTTCTGCTTTTTTTCCTGATGCTGAAAAATTAATGAACTTGTACTTAATGGCCATTTTGCGTTGTACTTTGCAACTAGCTGTACTACGTCCATTTCACTCGTTTGTGTGAACTTGATATTTCATTGCTGCTAACAAAACACATCAGACAAGAAATGCCGCGTACCATTATTACTGGCAACAACCTACATGACACATGGGCAGTGCTGCGTACCAGCCGGCAAAGACAAGCAAAACAAAGCCTAGAGGTAAACCAAAAGACTGGGTCGCATGCCATCTTTTCACTTCAGTTAATCCAAACAAAGGATCACGTGGTGTGAAAGTTACCCCAGCTTCTGAAGAAAGGGGAGCACTTTCGCTTGGCGGTTGCCATCGCACAGAGGGCCAGGCATATAAAGGAGGACTGGCCGGGGAGAGAGATACAGAAGGAAGGCAGTGTATCGATGGTGTGCCTCTGTGGATCACGGTGTCTCTGTGGATTTCGGAACAAGCGGGTGACTGTTGAGCAGGAGCGACTGGCAGTCAGTTCAGCATGGAGGCCGAGCTCAGCGGAGACTGACCTGAATGACTGTGTGATTCTCACTGCTGCGTTTTACAATCCACAAAAAATAATCTGGAGAGACAATATAAAACATTTCTTTACACGGATTAAGCACAGTTCTAGACTAAAGACATACATAGGTTTAGGGCAGCAATCGCCTAGTGTATCGAGTCTCTTACTGTTCTATAGTTTATCATCGTGATGTTATTCCACTTAGGTTACAATGTTTCATCTCTCCGATATTTTGTTTACCTTCCTGTTTAAAGCATAAAAAATAAAACATGCTAGATAATTGCTAGATGATGATTATTATTGACTTTGACACCTTTCCAAATAAAAAACTGACAGTGTAACTTGCACACTAGTTGTTGTCATTTTTATTTAAATGCAAAAGTCTCATGGTGCCTTCCTATCGCCCTCGTAGATCCCTGCAAAGTGTACTGCACAGGACGTTCAGAAAATTTAAAGGTGATTCCAAACCATCCAAACCACTTCCTATGATTCCAAACCATAGGAAGTGAAAATGTTCAGCTGTAAGGGAACTTCTAACTGCACAGGGAATAGTGAACAATGGTGCATCACTTCACAGGTAGCTGCAGGAAAGTTTACCCATCAATAATTGCAGGTCTCCTGAAGAAACTTGTTTGATTATGAAGCTGCAGGACATTCTGAATGAAACTACAGATCCCTTAACAGTCATCCCGTACTCAAGTGTGTAGGGAACATAGTGGCACTGCTTAGGGACCCTGTGGAACGGACTGCAGCTTCATCCATTAATTATTCATAAACACAAACTGATACCATGTCATAATGACTTTAACACTGTTTTAATGCTAAAAACTACTGAAAGCTCTGTTTTATTCTTTGATACGACACATACCAGCATGTAAAACTACGACTTCCTTGACACTGACACCAAGGACATCCTTTCAGGCATAGGACAAGTCGAGCAGACATCGACAACTCAGTTCCAGATAAAGAGGATGAACTGAATGATACTATGCTTTATTTCATTTATTTTACCAGTGTGGACTTTTTAACACATTTTAGCCCATGGACAGAATAACAATGTACACTGAGAAGAAATGCTGCTCATATGACTTACAGACTTTCTTCATCTTTAACAAGCTATGAATAAAAACAGTGTAAGTGAAGGGTTTAAATCAACTTACCATCATTGGGCAAAACCCGTAAGAGGTGTGTCTTGGGGTTCAAACACCTTAACCAATTCAAACTATTATGTCTTTTTCCATTATGTTTAAGTAGCATGATTCAGTAGTCTAAAGTGCTACGAGAAGGCGGTGCACACCACAAGCACTCTTTTAGACACACCGTGCTCATATTCAACTGTAATGCTGAAACAACAGATTACACATGACAGGGCTTGCACATTATCTTGCCATATTATCTTGGGTGTGCCTTTAGTTTTACTTTGGTTGTGTGTGTGCTATACGCGCTTGACAGTTACACGAACCATGCAGGCACCTGCAAGCTGAGCAGATATAGTTCCCTTTTTGTTCAAAAGCTGACTTGACACATCCTGAGGGAAATGACAAGGGACTTTACATGACTTCACTAAACTTTACTCCGTCAGATTATAAGACTTTTCGACCATCTTGAAAACAAAGCAAATGAATAATTAGTTATCAAAGTAACTATGCTAACGTGTGACACCGACAGTCAACATGAATGGGTGACAGGAACTTCAAAAACAGCCTTTAAACCGCATTTCAATCTCAGTCAACACCTCAGTGTTCACTGTAGACTGAAGGTTGTTCAGTAGTCGCCGCATTAGTTCATTAGTTAAATGGACAAATATCTGATAGGGATCAATTCTGTCTGAGTTCGTGCTGTTTCTGAAGTAGTTTCAGGACTAATGTTTAAGCCACCGGCGAGGCTGGCCTAGTTCACCCTAAAAGTGCTCCGAGAAACAAAGTTGTGTAAAACCCACCTCTTCTGTGCCTTTCCTCAGCGCTTTCTCCCTCTCGTACTGCGTGATAAGTTGCTCGTTGTCCTCCTTCAGCAGCTCCAGCTCCACTTCGTGCTCCTGGTTCTCCGCGAACACGGAGTCCAAGTTCTCCAGCACGGCCACCACCAGCGGCATAAGTTCCTTCACCACGTCCTCGTCGTACTTCCCAATCATCCGCTCGAATTCTCGGTAGATAGAGCTCGCCAAGCCGGACACCCGTTCGGACATCATCGCCGAACTGCCCGGGTCCTCCTGATAAAGGACTCCGTCCTCCAGCTCCATTTTTTCCTTCTCCTTACTTTGGCCGCCTGGCTACGAAAACGCAGCCTGCTAGCGTAACTACTTAAGATAGCCAGCTAGCGCAGCTAGCCGGGCAACTCTCCAGCTTCGGACTTCACTTCGCGGCCAAAAACGGACTCCGGAGACTCAGTCACGTCCGCGGGCACGTCCAGAAAGTAGAAGTGACTGAGCTGAATGAGTTGGCAGGCGGTTTTGACCGCCGGAGACTTTTGTTTAACACAGATATTCCCTCCCTGGTTGATCCAAGTAGAGTCCCAACATAAGAGTTGTTGACTTGACCGTCACGACGTGACGTCACGTTCTAAAAGCGGGATGGGCGGGAACGAAGAGGAGAACAGAAAAATCCCTCTCATTCACTTCAGTTCAGCGGGGATAGAAACCGACACGTCTTGTGTTCTTGGGCAGTTTAGTGACCTTCTTCTAGTACGAGAGTAAATCAGACACCCGAGGTCAGACGGGTAAGTCAGCTTTTGTGGATTTGCCTGATGCACTCAACACGTTAAAGTCTGACATCAAGACCTGTCAACAGGTTTCAGTAACAATACCTGCAGCGTAATACGAATACATATGCATAACATACATATACATAATACGAATACATACAACAATAATAATAATAATAACGTTATGCCATGTTTCTGCACGCTGTGTAGTGGCTTGTATTGACAGAGAAATGCATGTGGTAAATTCCAGTGTCTTTTGTCCCTCTTAATGTTACTTTTAACATTTTCCGTAATTTGGTGTTATTATGATCTTATTACTTAATCATGACAGAAACAAGCAAACAAACAAAGTGATGTTTCTCATGAACGTATATTTATTGAGACATTATGAAAAATGAATATGTTGTAATGAGAATGTTTGATGGCGAAAAGGCTGAGCAAATGAGCTGACTTAGTCAACTGCTTCCATGCAAATCGAACGTTTTAGTGCCGTGCATCAAAAGTGCATCTGTTCCAGGTGCACTGGAGTTGTACGCTGATCTGTAGCTAGGCTTCACACTTCCAGTAGCACATCCAGCTATGCATAGGCACTACTCACCCTGAATTTCAAAACATACAGCACAAACAAGACACCATTGCTACACGACTACTGATGTTTCTTTCCCTTACATGGATTAAAAGTCCAACTTTCAGAAATACATTAAGGAGAATTCTCACAAATATCACAGCATAATGCTGTTTAGCAACACGCACTAGACTTTGATTGATGAGAAAATGCAGTATATGTTACAGTACCATTCGAAGCGTACAGCGCTGCAAACACAGCAAATTAAAAAAATAAATTAAATCAGAACGAGCTGAAATGCTCGAGAAGGTCAGGGCTGGGGGAGAGGAGTCTTTAACGGAGAAGCTTCCTGTAGCCTCCTTGTGCGTTCGCTGCCACAGTCACTTCAGGGTCCAAGCTCCAGGCATTTGGAGCTCAGATGACATTCAGGTGACTGTTGCTGTGGGAGGAGGGGCAAAGGGAGAACGGCCGATCGCTGGTGAGGCTGCGCAGGGCCCGGTGGACCACATCGGGCATATGGTCAGCGACCATCCGTGGACTGATCAGCACGCTGCGGAACGCGCTCTCGTTGGACCACTCTGCGCGGTACCGCACCTGGGAGAAGCAGTGTCTGGATTTTGGGTTTAAGAGAGGGCCCAGAGAGAAAGAAATACAAAGAGATACCTTTAGATGACTGAGACACTTCAAAAGTATATTTCTATCAGTTCTGCATTTTTATCACACGCTAGATGAGTTTTAGAAAGTTTAGCAGGGCGGTTTTAAAAAAGCGAGCATTCCACAGGGGATTACCATGATGCAATGGAGCATGAATGCATTGAATTCATCATGTTATGAGTAGATGTGCGTGAACTGTGCTTTTAAGACCTCTTTAATTAAAAAAGGAAAGGCTTTATATGTGACTATACATACCACCACTGTAAACATTTTATGGTTCTCAGTGTTTACTCGTGAAACACAGGGTGACTTCATCTGTGTTAAATGGCTGAAAGTTAGTTGGGCTCTGACCTGCGTGAGGGCCCATCTTCTGTGATGTATATGATGCGTCCAGGCAGAAAGAGAGGCAGGTGGGTAGGGTGGGTGGGCGAGTCATCTGAAGAAATGCTATGATAGGAAGTGGAGCCCGGCACCAATAAGCTCTCCTCTCCAAGTAACGGTTGGCTTAATGCCTCCTCTCTCCGGTTCTCCATTTCTGTGGGGAAGTCATCTGGGGTTCCCCCAAACACCTCATACCAGCAGCCACGCAAGAGAATCTTGTACTGGTGTGCAGAGGGAACAAGAGAGAATTTTATAAGTAAAAGAGAACAAGACAAATAAAATGACTCAATCATTTCTACCATATAAAAAGCTGAACTGTAAATGAACAAATAATCTTACCTTGGGTTTATTACAATTAGACACCATCTTCAATATTCTCCTCTTCAAGTCTTCCATGTTTGGGATACTTAATCTACAAAAAAAAAAACAGGGAAACCTTGGATGACTGCATTATTTTAAGTGAAGTGAAGCAAAAGTAGTGCCACAAACAAAGCCAAAGACATTAACATTTGAAAGTATCACCAGAAAAACATTGAAATGTCAATGTAAACTACTGTTCAAACATTTGGAATCAATTGCCATATAAAAGTTTTGTTAATTTATATACACTCATAACTCATACAGTGAAGATAAGTATTGCAAACTATTCACCAAAATGTGTTTTATTGAGTATTTAAAATCTAATGTGAACAAGAAATTATTGCATGATAATAATAATATTATACTGTAGCTATCTATTGACATATTTTTTTGTCAAGTTAATTGTCTGCAGATTTAATGTCCACTTCTGAAATATGATGACTGGATAAACATTTTGTTTTAAAAATATTTATAACTTAAAGCTACACTGTGTAAGATATGGAGTCATGCGTGACTGCATTCAACATGCGCAAGAACATTTTGTAATGTCGGCTGTGCTTCGGACCCCTTCCCACCCCCTTGATGATTGTGAATGGGTTGAAAGAGTACTCAAAGAGAACTCAAAGAGAAGGTCGTTTTCCGAAGATGTACGTGAATTATCTACGATTGTCTTCATATCAGCATAATGTTGATTTTGTATTTGAGACCTAAATTTCGAGCCAGACCCTCTTTTTGAGCCCATGTTTGTGACAATATTACGAAACGTCCACAAAATCCATGGAATCCAACTCAACACCTCTGTTTTAAGTTACTATTTCAGGCTTTACAGAATGATTTGCAGCAGCGCATGAACACCATAATTTAGCATTTTTCCCCTCCTGACTGAGTAATGCTACTCCTTACAATTTTAAGAAAAAAATATTATTTTATAAAGTAGAAATTAAAAAAAAGTTCTTAAAAAAAGTTCAACCTTCTCAATCATTTTAGAATTTAGATCTACAGCTCTCATCATCATTCTGGACACACCTAAAATTTCCTAATTTTTATTTGTAGTTTCCTTTTGTCCTACTAATTATTTAAAAGCTAACAAACAGCACATTAGAATCATTTTAGGCTCTTGTCTGCAGCCAAATTAGTTTTGTATTATTGAAAACATTGATTCCAAACCTTTGAACAGCAACTTATAACTCTGGATACTCTACGATACTCTAAAGTACTCTATGAATATATGCTACTAATGAGCACACTTTCATTTACACCACTGAGCTCAAGTCTAAGCATCTTCATCTTCTGCATATAATCCTCACCTGGGGACCAGATCTTTTCCCAGAACCACAGAGATCACAAACTGCTTGGAGTACTCAGCAAGCGCTTTACTAAGTTGAGACATTAGGAGGAAATTAAAATGAATACTTTAACATTTCAAGCACTAATATGTTCAATACTGTCTTATCATACATCCCAGTGTGTTACCAATCAAATTTATGGCTAGGATATGACTACGATAATGATTTTGTTGTGAAACTGACTGTTCACTGAGCCTTGACATGCTGAATAAGTACCTCATGAGGCCCCCTGGTGGTGAAAAAGCGTAGCACTTCAAAGTGGGGTAAGTACTATGTAGCAGTGCTGCCAGGAGGGACGCTGTGCCTGCACCAAGACTGTGACCTGTGATGATCAGCCTGTACTCCTACACAAACATACATTTACATAGCATGTAGATTCGTTCCAAGAGGAGAGTACTCATATGAAAATGACACAGGACAATGACTGTGCTGTATTTAATGGCAGTGCTGAACTTTTTACTTAAGAGTGCTTAGCACTCCTGTAGATAAGACTTACAGGTGCAATGCTGAAAGCCTGGCTCAAGATGCCATCATTGACAAGCTTCTTATAGATGTAATTGGCTGCTTGAGATATGCCCTGTAAAACAGAAACACGTTATATTTCCTGTACAAATCAAATGCAGAACAAGCAGAACATACTTTGCATTCTTATACATCTTGATCTCTTCTCATTAAAATTAGTTTCATTATTTCTTGCACGTAGCTCGCTGGAACAAGCAGAGATATTCTGGCAAAAGCACAGATTCTAAACTTTCAATCAATACCACATTTGTGCCCATAAGTAACAGAGGAGATTTCAAAGATTCATGATTTCAATGTAATGAAAAGCTGGCCCGAACCTGTTGATACAGAATGTAAGAATGCAAATCAGAACAGAAACACAGTTTGTTTTTTTTGGTTTTGTTTCACAAAAACAAGCCATAAAAGGCTCAAAACCAAATGTTAAAGGGAACCTTCTCTACCAATTCTTCAAAATTTCTGCATAATTAAATGATTAAGATGTAAACAAGTCAGTCAGAGTGGAATTTGTCCAGAATTGTTCACAGTCATGATGATAGGAACCAGACTGAAGTGTTTAATGCCTCCAAAAGCTATATCACAGAAATGCTGCTTAATGCCTGAGGCATTATTTTACAACTGTTTTGAAATAAGGTTTTGGCCTAAAACATATTTTTTTAATTTTAAATGTAAAAAATCTAGTTAGTACTATTCTATTATTTCCAACATTACCTATAAAAACGCGGAAGACACATGTAGGTTCAGAAGTCATTTTGGATAGTAAACAACATGGATATATCTGCGTTGCAGACATCAAGACCCCTGGTTCCTGTCACCACCATTACAAAGATATTTGAAATCCACTTTCTCTACAATGCACCATTTTACTTCAAAACGCTCTCACTAACTTTGTTTATGTCTGATGAAACCTTGATCCACATATATACTTAGAGGCTTATGCATGACCCAAGATTAGGATCACCCAGTTTACATCAAGATAGCACGTTGGCAAAATACACCAGACATTGGAAAATTAGTCACAGCACATACTTTGTGCATACTGTGTTCCAACATAAGCATAAGATTTACGATCCCTGGCGCTTTAATAAATTATTTCTCAGTAGTTTGAGACACACGCACAAGGCTTTTGCAATGGAAGAGGAACTTCCTTTAGAACTGAAGTGCAGTCAATCAAAACTGGTATTAACTCTTTTTTATTTAAATAAATTATCGGAGAGAAAATCCACACTGCTGTCTGCCTGTTTTGTATTTTAATCATCAAATTATTTTAATCATTTATTCAAGCATCAATTAATAAAGTAGATCATGATGTTATTAAATAAAAATAATTATATAATGTAAATCAAACGTGTATGTAAAGTATTTACCTTACTGCAGTAGATCATAAAACAAGCAATCAATAAAGTACAAATGTAATAATTTTGCTGGATGGGAAGACTCCAGCCAAAAGCCCTACAGCCCTGAACTGCTGTGACAAAAAAAAACCCCAAAAAAAAACCCCACTGACATAAAAGCAACACTAAACCTCACCTTGTGTGCATAAGAGGCTCCTGACACACCTTCAACTGGCAGATTCTCACATTCTGCAGAGAGGTCCGTCAATGCGTCCTGTACACACGTACAATACAGTACAAAACCAAAAGGGCAGATGCCATTATTGACTGTAAAACCACATTTCTACTCACAAAGAAAAGAATACTAAATAAGATGAAATAATGCAGTATTGCTTTATTTAGTATTTAGTGTCCATTTCAATGTTTCATTGTTTTTTTATGACTGGTGTGCAGCTGTGTTCTCCTGAACATCAAAACGATTATACAGTCACCACTTACCTTTAATGACAGTGTTCCCCTCACAGCAACCAGCACAGCCTCCCTTTTGTGATCCAGTGCAACAAAGAATGGGATCTCATATATCTGCAGAGCAACAAACAGTGCTCAGGAAGCCCTTCATTCAATCACAACTCATACAATCATAACTATCAAAGTCAAGCTACACAAGTGATATGGAGTTACTCGATATGTTACCTGATTATGGAAGCTAATGTGAATAAAGTCTCTGTACTGTAGTCCAGTGACATGCAAGACAGAGCTAAAATTACAGCCGAAGTTGTCTCCTCCAACCAGATCGGACTCTGTATTACGGTTACGACAGCTGCAAAAAGATCAACTGCTGTTACTCTCAACTACACTTCAACATGTAAACGGTTATGTTTATTAAAGCAGCAATAATATGGTAGCATGATCTTTGGAAAACTCACCAGTCACCACTGAGTTTGCACAATCCAGTAAGAGGGTTTGAGTACACGTACAAGGGCCACCCGTATGCAGCAACAGCAAACTGCATAAAATGTGCAGCTTTCTCAAGCTCTATCTCCAAATCTTCTCTCTGTACACAGAAAACATTTCTGTATATTTAACAAAAAAATCTAGAAACTTCTCAGATCCCACAGCATACACAGAGCTTTGCAAAAATATTCAGAGTTGACATGACACCCATGATCCATGATTCACTAAATGACACTACAAAAAAAATCAGTCAATCTTATTTTAGCCTTGGAAAGTTTCAGATTGCTAATGTGTTCATTTTCGTGTACGCCTAATTTACAATTTCACACATGTAGACAACAAAGGTAAAGTCTTAATACTTTCACAAACTATTGTAAATGTTCAATTTAGTCTCTTAGTCAAATGACAGAGAAACAAACTCACTATGGGGGATGATGGGCTGTGGGGTATGACATCATCAGGGTCTCTGCAGTGCTCCATTTTATCCTGCTCTTGATGCAGAAGGGCCAGGCCTGCAGCGATGTCACTGGGTACCAGGTCTGTGTCCTACACAGATTAATACTGTGAATTCAGTGCACACATATCAAGCTTATGTCTCTGTTAGGAAATCAGCTGGCTGAACCAAAAATGATGTATTACTATTTACTTACTTTAGCAGCAATCTACCTAATCCCCACATTAAGTTCTACTACCAAAAACTGTGTGAATGTTTAACTCAACCACTGAGGCTTTTGGTTGGAAGTCATACATCATTGTGGAATTCCTCCAA
>JAILXH010288746.1:14835-31098 GCA_023558415.1 Piaractus mesopotamicus | reverse complement strand
TATATATACATATATATATGTACATATATATGTAGGGAGAGAGAGAGAGACAGTACAACTCGCCCTGTCTGAATGAATGACTTTAGTTACAGCCTGCGGGCAGTTATTGGCACAGTGATGAATGTGCTGAATTCCCCTGGTGTAGATTTCATTGATAACTGAAATACCTGCCACTGCACATGAGTCCAGTCTGTCTGAAAGTAAGTAGCCACCTGTCTGAACCGAAGCATTTCCTCATTTCTCCTGACTGGAGACAGCCTGGTCTGCAGTGGGAACCAGCACTGCATCTGGAGATCATTCCTAAAGTGTCTCCCTCCAGTCATAACCTACCACAGCTGCATTAGCACTGGTGATGTTGGCAGAGAAAGTGGTGGTGGTGATGGTGGGCGTCCCAGTATGTCAGATGTAGGTTGAGACAAAACAAGAAGGTTTGAAAGGCACAGAAAGAGATTCTTCCCACCAGACATAACCTGCACAATAACAGACTGCATTCTGTTAGCACATTAATACTAATGTTAATACAGCAATAAGCAGAATCTGCACAGTATCTATCACTCAGTTCAATTTCTTTCAGACTTTCAGTGCACTGTAATCTGTACACATTCAAGGTTTACTTTACTAGAACACCCCCCCTTTAGATCCCCTATATTAGTGTACAGTTATGACTGTAGCTCAGTGGTCACCAACCCTGGAGATCTACCTTCCGGTGAAATCTAGTTCCAACCACAATGAGCCACACCTGCTCCAGCTAATTAACTTTTTCCGAAGTTCCTGATTGGTTGGGTGAGATGCATTAGTGTAAGTGTGTCACATGCAGGTTGGATCTAAACTCTGCGGGAAAGTAAATCTCCAGGAAGAGGGTTTGTGACTGCTGCTGTGTCACTGCCAAGTTGAAAGAGGTCCACCACTAAAAATTGTCCATCTATGAGCAGCTCTGTGGTCAGAAACATACTATTGATGAAAAACTAGAGGATAACTAACACAAACTGTGCACTAACTGTACACCAGAAACATGGAGCTACAAGGGAGGTGTTTCTAATAAAGTGGCCAGTAAATGTATATAAAGAATTGCTTTGAATTCACAGTGGAAATGCCACAGCAAGCTACTGAATTCCTTACTGTGCAATTTTCAATATTTCTGCATAGTTAAATCATTATGATGTAAACAAAGTCATTCAGACTGGTTTGGTGTGAAATGCTCTGATCTTGGAGAAATTTACTGACTCAGAATTGTTGGTACAGTGGTGATAGGAACCAGACATCTGAAGTGTCCAATCCCTCTAAAAGCTACATTACAGAACATTATTAGATGAAATAGATGTAAAATACTGCTGGATGCTACTGTTTTATGATAGTTTTGAGATAAAATGTATTTTTTTTTTAACACATTTATTGTAGAGAGATACATACATTCTATAGAAGAATAGTCCCCAAAGATTGTATTTGACCACCATCAACATTACACATAAAAAAAGACACTAAAAAAAATGAATATATTTGTGCTGTAGACATTGCGAGCCCTGTTTCCTATCACCATCATTATAAACAAATCCAAGTCAGTAAGTTTTTCTACAATGAACCACCACATTAAACCACTGTGAACGAAATTTTGCACAAAAATTGGTGGAATTCCCCTTCAAATACAGAAGACTGCCGTGTGCGTTCTAGGTGATACAAGTCAAGCTTCTTGTCAAATAACTTTAAGGGTCCTTTTTTTCCCCCATGAGGTTCATTTAAAACATTTGTGTGTATATCCCTCAGAATCAAACAGAATACTGGAACTGACCCTTAAGACTGATATATGTAAATGTGCTCTTGTTCTGACTGGCTGCCCTTTGTCATGCTTTGTTCAGAAAGCAGTCTGGGCTGAAAGACTCCTAAACTACAGTAGGTAGAATAGGTGGCGACATGTAAATTAGTTGGTTCTTGTTACATGACATAAACAATGAACTCAAAACGGGCTGTTTTGGCAGCTTAGTTTCCATGTACGGACTGTATGGACTGGAGAGAGTATGGTACATTTTGAAACTTTAATCATATTTAAACTCCTTTATTAAAAAAAAATGAGGAAAATATTCATCAACATTTGCATGATGTGAGCCCTTGGAGGTGAGTTACTGCCAAGACAAATTCCTGTGATAAAACCAATAAAGCCAATTCTGATTCTGATATGATTAGTGCAGGGCTGGTGACCGCTTACTGACCTGTTTAATCCTTAAGCGTGACTCTGACGCCACCCAGTGGCCAAAGTCAAAACTCTGTTTTACGTTCTTTCAGTCATTGTAGGACTTTCCCAGCCTCTGGATCTTGTCTCTGCACATTTTCTGCGCCAAAGAGAAGTTAATGAGGAAAACAGTGTTATCTACAGTAAACAATCTGAAATGCAGATGTACTTCATAAATTATGAAAGCAACATTTTGGCAAGGTTATTGACCACATTCTTCCAGATATTCCGCTGCAGATTAAAGAGCAGACGGCTGCTAAAATATGTGCATATTCTTGCCAGTGTGTCAATTTTTGCTCTAAGGCTATCAACCGCTTAGACCAGAAGTTGACAGACTGGCAGGAATATGTACATATTTTAGCAACCTCCTCTTTAATCTGCAGCAGAACACCTGGAAGAATGTCTGTGGGCCCAAATTCAAGGGCAAAGAGGACGAGAAATGTATCAATACAATGAATTCGTTGAGATGGAGGAAAGCACAATGAACCTTATATGGCCTTCTAGGCCTTCAGAGAAGGGCTAATGATTTCTGGCAACTAAGAAATAAGCTTGTGTTTAAACTCTGCAAGTGTTACAGTACTACTAGTTTCGTTTTTAAGTTCTGGAAGGAAACAAAAGGGCAAAATCCTTCAAATGCTGAGTGGAAAATTGATCACTCAGGAATTGTTTTTCTACGTGGTATCTAGGTAGATATAGTTAAGCTCTGCTATTGGTTAGGACTTCAAGAGCTGAAGAGAAAGCTCAAAGAGGTACATTAGCCATCAGCATAAGTACAAAGTGACAGAGGAATCAGCCAATCACGTTTCGATCTATAATTGGTAGGGCTAGATTCATGAAAAATGTCACTCTAGGTCTTCTGGAGGTTCCAAATACACCACAGGCTGTTTACATGCAAAGATTTTCGGCAACTGGATTAAATTCATTCTGATTATAAATTAAGATTTAGGTGTTTATATGTGCACTCTACTCAACAATCTGAGTTTACATGCATGCTACAGATACAGAAACTGCCCAAAAAAAAAGGTAGTAAACTATTACTGGGGAAGTACCCCTCTTTTCACAGGGGTGGTACATCTCAGTACCCTTAGTCGGGGAACATAATTGTTCTTTAATCCATTAGAATTATATTTTCCAAGTTGTATTGACTCCACGCACCCCGTCTCGTCTCCAGGCTTTTAATTTTATTGTTCAGTTTTAAAACCTTAGGTTATGATAAGGTACAAATATGTTTTTTTTTTCTGTTGTACCTTTAAGGGGAACATTTACATCGTTTGTACCTTGATGAACGAAAAATGTACTTGCACAGAATCTTTATTTTTAACAGTGTCAGCGATCAGATCCAAACTCCTAACGCATGTGTAGAGTACCACTTAAATGTAGACGTTACTATGACAATGAGCATCAAGTGAGTCCAGTCAGAGATGAGCGGCAATATGTTATGGTATTATGGTATTAATTTTATGCCAAAAGTTGAAATCCACAAGCAAAATATTAAGTAGCAAAATGTCCAAAGTATGTTGCAAATACAAATAATGAGAGTTAAATCAAACTTGATTTTCTTGATCAAAAAGATTTCTACTCATTTTCTCTCATTGTGATATGAATTTATTACTCATTTCGCCAGTTTTTGCTCTCATTTTTTTTTTCTATTTTCTGATTTTGCTGATATATTTTTTGCTTCTGCAATCGCTCTTTTGCTTCTTACTGTTGACACATTTTCATGGCGAGCGGGTCTTGGAAGAGGGCGTTCACCTGCACTCTCTATTGGTCAAGTGACTTGGAGAGACAGGTCTTCTGAGAGCCGTGATCTGCCTCAAACATGGAATTGCGCTCACATGTCCAACATTATGAGTAATGTTTGTCATATTTATTAGTCTAACACACTCAGAGTCCTGTGTCAAGCTGTGTAAAATATATATTTTGGAAGTTTAAGTAGGTTAGGTAAACTGAGCTGTTGGACGAAGCTATACCACTGTTCTGGTTTGCAGATGTTAGCACTAACTAGCCTAGCAGTGCCCGCTAAAGGGTGAACTATGTGAGCTTTGCAGCTGTTTATTAATCCTGCGTTTGATGACCTGCAGCTCCACACTGTTTCAACTATTCCTTACAACACCTCATCCAGCTCATCAGCCAATTACCGAGCTGTTTGTGAGCTGATCAGGTGTGTTGGGTCAGGAAATCTGCAATGCCATGTGTAGAGTTGAATAACACAGCACTGGCATAAACACAATAAAAAGTCAAAATTCCACTTCCAGCTACAAGTTACTACTGCCGTGAGATAGATGACAGGCAGTAATAATGCTACAAAGAGAATAAGTCTATGTGTCATGGATGGCCGTAAAATCTGGGGTTATGAAGTCTGATATGTCACCCACAGAATCTCAGTGTCAGTCACTGAACAGACTTCTTATTTCAGCACACCAGTTTGTGCTGCACCAATCACCGTCTTCACATTAATACAGTGGACTAACTTTAGATATTCAAGCAGTTTAGCTTTATTACCAGCATGGATCTCCTAGTTATCCCTAGAGGACACTGCTAGCCAAGTTAGCGCTAGCATCTGAAAACTCAAAAGGTGGTACAGCTTGGTTCATTATTATACAGCAAAGTTTATGTTCATCAATGCCCCCAATAAGTTATATTGTTTTAAACAGGTTGACACAGGACCCATCAATGTGTTACAATAATAATGGAAAGAATATGACAAACATTGCTCATAATGTCAGATGTGCCAGTACAACGCTGGACCCACGGCAGCACTCGGTATGACGTCTTCCGCCATGCTGGGGGCGGCTCACGTTGAGTGGTTACCTGTTCAGCAACATATTTTGGACATTTTGATACTCAATACTTTGCTTGTGGATTTTAGCATTTTATTTCAAACTTTTGGCACAAATTGCACAGGTGCAGTGCAGAGTGGGAATGTAATCAGACATGGGCATTTACATGGCTATTATTCTTCTATTTAACAGATTATGTACAGGATTACCCACCTTGTTCAATCAGATAGAAACTGTATTCAGAAAGGCCTCAGTCAGACTAGTCTATTCCTATTGAGGTGTATACATGGATGTATTCGATTTTGATTGAGCTATTAGCCAGATTATTAAAGGATTATCAGGCTGCTTGTAAATGTGGCTACTGACTGTGAATACGAGCTGCAGTCTAATCAATAGGCTGTTAGAAATGGAAAACAGCGGCGGCAGCTCTACAGCAGAGCTCTCTACTCAAAGAGTCACTGTGACGCTGCTACAAGGTAAAATATATGCTAACATGTCAATCCCAAGCTTGGGTAAAACATGAAATGTCTTTCATAATTTAAATGTCTTTAAGTGTTTAATCTAGAATGGCCAAGAGTCCCTTACGTACTCTAGCAGAAATTAGCATTATTGTAGAGGTGGATTTTAGCTACCTCCAAACACACAGAAATTAATAATCATTTCTATCAACTGCGCAAGAAGGAAGCATAGATCAAAAATCTTGCTGAACGTTCCTCAGGAAGTGCTTGGTACCCTAATCACTGTTCCTTATGCCTTAACACCAATCAATTTAGAATACTGTTATGGGCAGAGGTGGGAAATTGTTACTTTTTTTTGTTTGTTTTTTGTTTTTTTTTTTGTACCTTTTTTTTTTCCCTTCTAGTACATTTTCCTGGTCATGTTAAGCATAATTCATCATTCATCATATCATTTACACCTAGGTTCCTGAGAATCAAAAACCAGGACAGAAAGCATCTTAAAAATTAAGAATAGGTTTAATGTAAGGAATCAATCGCAGCAAACAATGAGTATTCATCTCAGAGAGGAAAATAAGGTTGCCTCTTCGTGTCAGGCTAATATGCCCAAAAGCTTAGTAGTCGAGGAGCAATATGATATACGATTGGCTTGTTCTAATTCTCTCTTCCTCACTGGTTGACTTCATTATGCTTTGCCCTTTCTTATTATCTTTATTGCCACCAGGTGTCATCCCCTCCCTATAACTACTTAAGTCTTATACATAAAACGTTAGCTTGAAGAATTGATAAGCCCTCCCGAGAAGTCTCTGTTGACGTAAATAGCTCAAACATTATCAGTCTAGCACTAAGCAGAACGCTCTCGCTGGAATTTTGTTTATGTCTCTTGATAAAGGGATACAGACAGTCGTCTGTGAATCATTAGGCCGTCTACTGCTTTCTCTGTGAGAAGAAAGACATGAATGTACTTTCAGATCATATTCATTCAAATACAAAATTATATATTTTCTGATTATTCCACATAATTATTTGCAGAGAGTAAAGTGGAGAAGTGATTAAGGAGCATCTTTTTTTTTTAAGTAGACAATTGATTAGGGAACTTCTTCATTTAGAGAAGTGATTAAGAAACGTCTTTGCTTATAGTAAAGTAGAGAAGTGATTAGGGAACTTCTTTGTAAAGAGTAAAGTAAAGAAGTGATTAGGGAACTTCTTTGTAAAGAGTAAAGTAAAGAAATGATTAGGGAACTTCTTTGTTTTTAGTAAAGTGATTAAGTGATTAGGGAACTTCTTTGTAAAGAATAAAGTAAAGAAATGATTAGGGAACTTCTTTGTTTTTAGTAAAGTAAAGAAGTGATTAGGGACCTTCTTTGTTTTTAGTAAAGTAAAGAAGTGATTATGGAACTTCTTTGTAAAGAGTAAAGTAAAGTAGTGATTAGGGAACTTCTTTGTTTGTAATAAAGTAGAGAAGCGATTAGGGAACCACATCCTTAACGACACATCCTGGGCAGTGTCTTATCATGATGAAATGTAACAAATACCTGAATAGTGATTTTACCATTCAAATACTGGGGCCTTGAATGGCTAACTAAGTACTCTGGCACCCGTGCACATCCCTAGAGTCAGTGGTTTTCCTGTTCTTTTGTAAGTGCATGGAAACATGTCTAAACTGTTGTCCATGGTAATTGATCATATGCTGCAGGTGTGGCTTTTGTAACAATAACATTCATTTGGGTTAAGATTGTAAGACACAGGAAGGACTGAGACACCAACAGAGTTTTGGAAGCCCAACAATAGAGGATTAATGTGGTAGTAAAAGGACAATAATCAGCCACTGCTGACATTTTACACAGACTGTAGAGATGCCTCAAATAGATGTGAATAGTAGTGTTAGTGAAGTGAAGGGGCTTCATTGTGAATGCATTTTGACTGCCAGACCTATTTAAACCAGCTTGGAACAGTTTTTATAGCCAGAATGTTGTAAATCTGTGCTGGCATTATTTCCTGGACGTTTGTAACTATCTATCTCAATTCCCTAATCTGATTTTGAGTCCATTTGACCTCAGGACAGTCTGAAATGAACTGCTTTCACACTCCCCCATCCAGAAGAAAAACAGAAAATCAATCTTTTCATTCATCTGCAGAGAACAGCTCACTTCAGTCTGGGAACATACGCCCTCTTCTTTAAATGCGGTGTTGATATCTGCCCACATAACATAACTGCCTGTAAATTACCTGGAGGCTAATCTATAAGGGGCACTTGTGTTAGTACAGTCATATGCAAAAGTTTGAACACCCCCGGTTTTGTTGATTTTCTAAGTGGAAATGAGTAAACACATGGAAAAGCTAAATATGGCGTATTTTCTACAAAATATTTGCTGTAAATGTTAAATGTGTCATAACTTTTGCACAGGTTAAGTTTAATTTTCCCAATATGTTAAACTCAGCAAATAATCAGTAATTGTGCATTAAAATGCGCAAAGTGTGTTCTCTGTAGAGAATGTGTTAACTTATGTTCACTTAGAGAACCAACCAAACATAATTTAACCAGGGATGCCCAAACTTTTGCCTACGGCTGTATGAACACTGACTTAGTGCTTTCCCAGTGACTGACAGCTTCTCTATGAGACATTTGTAATACATGCAGTAATTATTCAGCAAAGTACATCGTCAAATCTGTGAGATGCTTTGTTCTTACGGAGTGAGAATTTGTTCACAGTGGTGGTGATAGGAACCAGACATCTGAGTGGCTTACTGCCTCTAAAAGCTCCCTCACAGAAAGCATTTAGATGAAATGGACAAATATAAAATGAGTATGTGGCCTGATGTCCAAGACATCGACCGTTATTCATCAAATTTGTTTTTGGACAAATCTGGTTACAAAAAAGAAGCTCATGTAAATTTCACTGACAGTTTTGTAGTTCGTCAGTTTCGTCTTTGAACGATCGTCGTTTATGACTTGGAAAATGATAATCATAACAATGATACTATTAATAACTGTGCAGATAGCAGTGCTTGAACTAAAGTGGATGTAGGGGAAAGCGGGGATGGTTGGCATAATGCTAACTAAGTCATAAGGGGTGCTCTCACGAATAGGCCGAGGTTCAGCTCCTTTTTTAACCTGCCTTCACCCACTTCGACTCTTCATTCAGATGTCTGTCAGTCCTACATTACACAAATGTCCACTCATGGCAGGAGGGGAGGAGCAAACAGTGAGGAGTGGATTATTCAAATGTGACACACTCGCCCACGCCAGGTTAGCCTCAGTAAGCTAATCAGCTAGCCGTGCAACCTTTGCAATGCAAAACGTTTTTTAAAAAGTTTGAGCATAAAGTGCATAATATTTGTGAGTAATTGCTTTGTCTGGTTATATACGTGATGTAGAGATGTGGTGTAGTGCCTTTCTTCTTGTTGTGGTTAGTTATGAAGCATTTAGCATGCTAACAAGCCAGCTAGCAGAGGCAAAATGATGAAGTTGTGTCAGCAGTCATGCGTAAGACCGAGTAGTTAGCCTAAAGCCCAAACTCAATAATATGATTTTGAAATGTTAAGCGTTTTAAAGTACTTTTCTGCTATGACTTATAAACAGCTTTGTTTTGATTTCTAGTCTGCTGCCTAAGTCAACACTTGTGTTCCCTTGGTCCCTCACCCCTCTGAGGGCTCATCTAACACCCTTCAGTTTATACAGTAACGGAACGGCTCCTAAGATGTCGTTGGGGATTCTCCCTTTGAGAAATGACAAGGCCAAGTGGCCGAGGACTTGTTAAAACCAGTACTCAAATGGGGTGGCTGGTCCCAAATGACCTCAAAGCCATAGGGTGTCCAGTTTCTCTTTCTGGTGATCAAAGTGGTGCTCACTAGCGCCCTCAATGTGCCTTTAGTGCAGCCTTTGAGGAGGCCACAGGTCTCACACTGCAAAAAATGGTATCTTGGCATATGAAATGATCTTACGTCTAGTCAATATGTCTAATATTTCTCATTTTAAAATTGTTGTAAGCTTATTGTAAGATTACTTATTTATTCATGGACATTTTTACTATTTTAGATGATTTTTTTGCAGATAATTTGGCTTGTTTCTGCCAATATAGTGAGATAATTTGACTTAAAACAATAACTTATATACAAACTTACAACAATGTCAAAAATGAGAAATATATATATATTAATAGATTTAATTAAATTTCACTTGCCAAGATACCATTTGTTGCAGTGTAGGCTGCTATTTGGGACTGGGCTAAAAATGTAACATAAACGTGATTTGCTGACTAACATTCATCGGTTTTGTCCAGAGTGTCCATGTGTAAATACATTATAGAAATGTTTCAAAGAGAGATGCTATAAATATATATATATATATTATTTATAGATATTAGAAATGGCAATCTGCTATATTATGACATGCTCTTTGATATATAGTCTATGATTGTTTTGTACAAGCCAGTGATAAAAGAAAACATTCCTAACATTTAATTCATTCAAAAGCACTTCTTTATTGTTACTAAATGCTTATGTTATATAATAACATGTGTCAACCAGCTCAATGTTAAGGCATAACATAAATTTAGTCATAATTGCATTTATTCCAGGAAATAGTTTCTGATATTGATAGTGTCTGTTTTCAGCCAGTATTTTCAGCTTTCATTTGCTGCTAGTTGGAGTGCCATAATGTTGTGTATGCCTGAGAAATACGGCTCTGAGTGAAGTGTTCGCCAGCCAACCCTGCTCTCCCTTACTTTTTACATGCCACTGATAAAACCAATATACACTAATGACACAGTTAACAGCTACTGCCCAAAAAATAGAAACCATAGCTTATCTAGTACAGTCAAAGCCTCATATCTCACATGCTACAATAATATAGCTGAAAAAAGCAGTGTTTTAGAAATAGAATCACACGTCATTCATCTTAAAGCTAAGACGTTTTGCTCATCTTACATTTTATTCATGTTAGTTGATGTTATTTATTTACTATAACACTGTTGTGCTATTTAAGGTCTGGACAGTAGGGGGAGATATTTGACCTCAAACGCTGCCTATGTGCAAACGCTGCCTATGAGGCCAATCATTGGCTCATGAGTCTACTGAATACGTTTTTTATTTATTGGCTCAATGTCAAAACGTGTGCATTTGGGCATGTAAATTATCTGTATATGGGGCATGTAATTCAGGCATGTCCATTGAATATAACATGTAAATAAGGCAATAGTGTGTGGCCGCTTGTTTCAAAGCACTAAAGCTGATTCACCAGTTGTGCTCCGATCACCTCTTTCTTTGACGTCGTACAACAGTTTCAGGCATCAGATGCAGAGATACTTTGTATGTCGTTCAGCGCAGCCAAAACAGCGATTGTTTCCATTCAGCACTATTTTACCATTATCAACATTACAAGATTAAACTCGTAGACACGTATAGGTTGAGAGGTCATTTAGGATAGTTAAAAAGAAACAGTGATGAACTATGACTATTAGAGTGAGGCCTACATTTTGGGCCATAAATTTGGGACATTTTGGGCCAAAAAACTACGTACAAAATACGTACACTCCTATGATAATTTCTGTTAGTGCCCCTATAGGATTCCAATAGTATATTAGTGCTAATACTGATTCATATGAACATGTTAGCTATTCTAGGTTAAACATGGACATTTGAAGCTTGTAAAGACTATCCATGTCTTACAACATCATCAGAAAAGAGTAGTGTTTTCCATTTCTAACAACTGACAGAAACCTGGTTAGACTATTTGCAGTCAGTGTTGTATCGAGAACTTCCAAAAGGCCTACAGTGACATTTTTTCTCACAGCATTGGTTCCACACGTTGTAAATCAACATGTGATCGGTTCATTCAACTATCTGTTCCTAGTTATGTTAGTGGTTAGTCTGACACGTCAGGCCTTCAGTTCAGCTCCTGAAGTCCTAACCAATGAGAGAGCTCACTTGGTATCCACCTAGATACCACAGGGGAAAAAATTCCTGATTGGACAATTGTCCTTTAAGCGTTTAAAGAATTTCAACCTTTTGTTTACAACTTAAGCCTAACAATGATATAAGAACATGATTACAATATTTGCAGAGTTTAAATATGCAATTATGATTACATTAAATAAAATAAAAATGAACTAAAAATTTTAGACATGCCTTCCCTGCCTCCCGCCCAGTGACTGCTGGGATAGGCTCTAGCAACCCAGAAGGATAAGTGGCTTAGATAATGACCCACACCTGATGTGAAGGGCAATCTGTTTTATTTCACTCAACAGAGTTACAGAGTATGAGTAAGTAGCCTACTGAGGCTTCTAGGCCTTCACCACAAAAGCATGTATATAAAACTGAAGAACTTGTGTAGGTCATTTACAGTTATGCCTCTCTTCTAGTGAATCTAAATGAGAGAGTGTTACGCAGGTTCCTTTCCCGAACACACACACGCTGAGCAGGCCGGTGTAAATTTAGTGCTGACGACGCCCCACTGGAACAGATCCAGTGACGCTTCCACTGTCTCAGTGCATACAAAAGCAGAGCCACTGGAGGACTGAAGTCACAACTGCATCCACTTTACCCAAGAGACACGCCGGCCAGCAGAGCGTCCACCATTCAGTCCCCAGGGATTAAACAAAGCCTGTTCCAGAGACGATGCGAGACACACTGGGACTGTTGTCACAGGTAAGTCTCCCAGACCCATTTGCACCCATCCGTCAGGTGTCATTTTCACCACTGTGTTCTCTCAGCTCCGTCTGGCACTAGAGCTCCATTTCCAGTAACACAGTGTCTCTCTGCTGTGGCTGCATGGAAACTTGCCTCCATGTCGGAAGGCCTTGCATTCCTTCTGTGGGCTTTTTTTTTTTCTTTCTCTCTCGCTTCCACTTTTTTCCGAACCCTGGGGCCAGATGGCTTTCCAAGACATTCCGGATGTGGAGTCTAAGCTGAGGCCGGAGATGTGAATGATAAGAGGGGACCACTTACCACGACTACTGTTCAAACCAAGCAGGACAGTTTTAGTGGCAGCAGCCTAAAGAAAGAGTTCCAGGAACATGATTATGGTGACTCATTTCCATAGTGAAACTAGATGAGCCTCTTGGTGCAGTCGGTTAGCTAAGAGGCTTCTTATGCACTTGTGGACTCCTATGTTCTAGAAATCTTTAATATTTGTATGAATATATATTATATATACCATATTAGGTCTTATCATGTTTAAGTTCACTGGCCACATTATTAGAAACACTGATTATGCAGCTCTACCTTGCTGGGGTTAGCCATCCTCTAGATTCTCATCAGTGGTCAGCTTCTGACCACAGACTCACTCTTGGCTGATTTTTTTTTCTTTTTTCTGCTGGCTGCCCACACTTAACTAATGTGTGGAATGTGGAAAACAGCTGTTCTTGATGCACCTGATACACACTTCCATGTCACCCTCCCAATACCACCTAAATCATATCAACAGCATTTCTGTTGTCATAAACTCATCAACGATGAAAGGTAAGGCTGTTTCTAAATGTTTGAGCGCGCTAAGTGACATCCTGTTTGAAGGCCATAAACCAATAATTAACTATATATAGGGGACATAGAATCTTTAAATGGTTTAAATGGGTCTTTCGTCCCCTGAAAAATATGTGCCCTTATGGCGTTTGTGTTCTTACTTAATTCATTTTCCAAACTTTTTTATTGCTTAGATTAGAACAGGTGTTTTTGTTACTGTGCCTTCAAGACTTGTATCTGCATAATAGTAGAGAACAGCCTCCTTCAAATCCAGTCCAGGCTGAAACAGTATGAATTCAGGTCAAAGCTAAACTACTGAACAGGCTGAAGAGGTGCCCATACGTGAATAGGCTGGTTTTTGTCACAAAAACAGTGAATTTCAAAAGAAACTAATCAAAATCAATCAAATTAGTGACAAGTGCATAATTTCTATTATTTATTTATTTATTTAGGAAGCAAAGCCAATAATGTTGACATCATTTTTTTTTTTCTTTTTTTGTGTGTTAGTCCGCCAGCAGAATACAGTCTGAATTTGTAAACTTACATAGAGGATCTATGAAGAGGTGTTTCTAATAAAATGGCCAGTGTTTGGAAGTAGAAGGTGCTTCTGATAAAATGGCCAGTGAGGGGAGGTCGTAGGCAAGTGTTTCTAATAGAGTTGCCAATGGAGGGAGGTAATAGATGTTTCTAATAAAGTGGCCAGTGAGGGGAAGTAGATGTGTTTCTAATAAAGTGGCTAATGGAGGGAGGTAGTAGGTGTTTCTAATATAGTGGCCAATGGAGGGAGGTAGTAGGCAAGTGTTTCTAATAAAGTGGCCAGTGAGTGAAGGTAGGAGGTGTTTGTAGTAAAGTGGGCAGTGTTAAACTAGAAGGACACTGAGTGTGTACCTGCAGTAGCCACTGTGTCTTGAAAACACACAGGAACTACTTTTTTTGCGTATATATTCTGACGATTCATTTGGGAAACATGCCGCTTCCAGGCAGTGACCAGTTTAAAATGAGCTTGTTTTTCTTTGACTGTATTTGGCCGCGCGCCTGACTAGTCGGTGACCCCTCACACGAGGCGCGCGCTTACATGCCCGACTGCGTCATTTGAAGTAGGCGGGGCGAGGCAAGCGAAGTGGGCGGGGCTACTCGTAAAGCTTAATGGAATGAGCTGAAGCTCCGTAAAGCGCAGCGCTGACCGACTGACCGCACTGTTTCACATCCAGGGCGGCTGGACGGGGCCGGACAGAGCTCAGTCCGGACCTGCGGACACGATGACGGAGGGCCACGTTACCGTGCTGAATGTGGAGCAGAGCCAACCCGCCTCCAGCCCGCTGAAGAGACTCTACTGCAAGAACGATGGGCATCACCTGAGGGTCCTGCCCAGTGGGGCAGTGGACGGCAGCCGGCAGCACAACGACGTGCACAGTAAGAGAACATAATCACACTCTCTCTACCCACTGCTTTAGTGCTCACAAAGTCCTGTAGAAAACTCCTACAGCTACACGAGCTGCTGTTTAGAGATTGTTATAATTATAATATAAGTATAGTATTATTATTATTATTAGTAGTAGTAGTAGTAGTAACATTTCTATTGTCATCACCACCATTGTTATTACTATGATTATTATTATTATATTATGATCATTAGTAGTAGTTCTACTATTATCATCAACATTAGTATTTTTGTTGCTGTTATTGTTGTTGTTGTTGTTGTTGTTGTTTATGTCTAGCGTTTGGTTATGTTCACACATTTACTTACACCAGAAAAGAACACATTAGACACTATTCATCAGAGTTCTTACGTCTTTAATATTTTCAATGAAATAATAATAATAATTCAGTCTTACATACTAGCAGAGACATGCAGACGGGCAGTGAACTGACTGATAGCACTTGCTAGCATTTAACTACCAGCTTTCACCTCTGATCATGATCTCTTTTTGTCTCTTTCTTACTCACTGCAGCGGTTCTGAAGGTGAAAGCAGTGAGCGTAGGCGTGGTGGTCATCAAAGGGCACGAGACTGGACGTTACCTAGCCATGGACAAAAGTGGGAAACTTTATGGCGCGGTGAGTGCTGAGAATGAAATCAGTGTTGTCTATAACTCCCACAGTATCAGATACGTGGCATATGCGTGATTCCGTCTGGGTGGGTCCTTCACAATCTTAAAATAAAGCTAGCAAGCAAGTTCCAGTAAACATACCAGGCCTGTGAGTGATGCAACCTACAATGTTCAAACTTTAATGACTTCTTGCTTCATTAGCCCACTGCGTTTCCAAGGTTTGCCAGGGTTTCAATAAAACGTTTCACTCACAGCTCCTCCTGTGTTGTGTTGCAGTCTACACTGAACGACGAGTGCTACTTCATTGAGAAGTACGAGGAGAACCACTACAACACCTACAGGTCACACAAGTATCAGCAGCTTGGTGACTGGTACGTGGGCCTCAAGAAAAGTGGGCAGACAAAAAATGGCTCCAAGACCCACAAAGGCCAGAATGCTGTCTACTTCCTGCCCATCCCAGTCCAGTGAACTCCAGCATCCTTGCTCTGTTAGAGATTGGGATCACTGATGCAGCCTGACCAATGCAGCATGAAATATTAACCAAGACTAAGACCCTACAAACAGCGTAATATATTTTTTTTATAGACGACATGAACCTTTCTATTAAAATAATTTATTCTGTTTTTCTTTTTGTATATAGAAATAAAGTAAAGAGAAGAATCAAAGTGTTTTGTGTAGCAAATGTTGTAAATTCATTGTATATCTTCATATTAAAGTATTTTGATATGAACAAGGCTGCCTTTCTTCAAATATGTGAAAGAAAGAACAGATAAATAAGGCAAATGTTTACCTGTTTCTTTACTCTCGCAGTCACAGCTGTAGAGCCAGTATGTTTTTGTGACTACACTCATTGCCATTAAAGGGAATCATTTAGCATCATATATAAAGCACATATTAAAGTATCGGGTGCGATTTTGTGAAAAGCTGAAAAGTTCTCAACGTTTTCTAGGAAATTGTCAAATATATGAAAAAACTAGTTGTATATTGTATCTATTGTTCCACTTCTTCTTGGAAGATATCAAGCAAAGTGGAATATAGAAATTTATTTAGGGACTAAGAAAAAAACTCTCTCATTCTGTGTCCATATTTAGTCAGCATTTAAAGGACGCGTCTGTTCAAGGGAAAGTGAGAGTAAAAACAGAAACAAAAGACAGAAAAAGACACAATAAAGGTCTCATTACCCAAGACTCTATTTACATCACCAGACGACCTTGTGTGTGTGCATGTGTGTGTATGAATATGTTTGTGTGTTTTTGGTGTGTGTGAATGTGTGTAGGTGTGTGTGCTTGTAGGT
>JAILXH010288732.1:21927-48198 GCA_023558415.1 Piaractus mesopotamicus | reverse complement strand
ATATATATATATACGTATAGTTGTTAAGGATTGTCTGTGTTTTTCTGTTAAATCAATGTTTTCTGTTTTTTTTTCCTGAAGCTGAAAAATGAATAACTTGTGCAGATGTAATGGCCATTTTGAATGTGAATAAAAATTGAAAAGGTGGTCTCTAATTTTTATACAGTGCTGTAAAACATTGCTAAAATCCGAGAGATGATGTATCAATGGGTATCATTGTCTGGCCAGTATCAGTAGAAATTGCTGGATTGGATATTGGAGGGAGAAAAGAATGAATCCAATCCAGTCCAGTAACAAATCTGCTGTGAAACAACCCTCTCTTTAAAAAAATATCAGATCGGTATTGGATGATTCTAAAGGTTTCACACTTGTTCTCAAATCAGGCGGACACTTCATTTTGAGAGTCCACTGTAGTTTCTTTGTACATGATCAGTTTGTCTTTAACTATCATTCAACAGAGTTTCACCAGATAGTTTCCTAACAATTTGAGCATCTGGAGATCATCTATAGGGGACTGTCAAAGTGAAGTGTGAAGTGGTATTGTGCCATCTTTAAACTACACTGCTAGTTTAGCTCTAGAAGAAAACATTACATTTTATTGTAGTTTTTAAAAAGCCTTTCCTTGTCCCGGAATGTGTTAGATAGATGTATCAGACAGTATGTCCTCACTGTTTTATACTTGATTACTTCATTAAGTTTGGAATGTTGCATTCGGTAAATTAGCATTTCTATTTTTTATTTGATTTCTTTTTGCATTTCTTGAAGAGTTTGAAAGCTTGGGGTATAAAGCACTATAAGTATTAAGTACAAAGTACCTACACTTAATGAACATATTTCTATTGTCTTTACAAATTGTGTATAAAGATTTGTAGATCAACGGACAATTCAGTTTTACTGATTACTGTCAGATGTGCCAAGTGCCCCTCTTTTGCACTATTGAAGTGTGCCCCATGTGTCCAGCCTTCATCAGTCATTTATTCAAAGTCAGATCAGTATACCCATTCCCATCTTTGATATGCCAGTGTTCTAGGTTCATTGGCAGCGTCCAGTCTTATTGATGTGTGGTGTATTCTTGCAGCCCAGTGATAGTGGAGATCCCTCACTTTGGTTCCATGAGAGGGAAGGAGCGTGAGCTGATTATCCTCAGGAGTGAGAACGGTGAGACGTGGAAGGAGCACCAGTACGACTGCAGGACTGAAGCCCTCAATGAGCTACTCAACGGCATGGACGAAGGTACTACAATAATAGATACAGCCCAAATACTTATACATAAAAAAGTATGATCATTTCTTGGCGGGCTTGAAAAAAGTAGCACAGTGAGACATTTATCACATTCTAAGGTACAAATACTGTGGCACAATGCTTTAGGATAGGAGGTAAAAAGCTCTTGATTAGCATGTGGAACAATGTTTTGACACTTTAAAGACAACTTTAAAGACAAGCTAGAAGGCAC
This sequence comes from Piaractus mesopotamicus, assembly GCA_023558415.1. Taxonomy (NCBI): domain Eukaryota; kingdom Metazoa; phylum Chordata; class Actinopteri; order Characiformes; family Serrasalmidae; genus Piaractus; species Piaractus mesopotamicus. Next base: position 46,745 of record JAILXH010288732.1, on the reverse strand, counting down.
TAATGTCATTTTCCTGAAATATTCTTATGATACTGCTTTCGTCTTAAGCATGAAATGATCATTGTACTTTGTCCCCAAAGAACTGGACAGTGTAGAGGATCTGGAGAAGAAGCGCATCTGTAGGATCATCACTAAAGACTTCCCACAGTACTTTGCGGTGGTGTCACGGATTAAGCAGGAGAGTAACCAGATGGGTCCTGAGGGAGGGGTTCTGTCCAGCATGACCGTTCCTCTAGTCCAGGCCTCTTTCCCTGAGGGAGCACTCACCAAGAAGATCAGAGTTGGACTTCAGGTATAAAGACACTTAAATAAAACCTTTTCGGCAGGTAGCACTGGTGCACTAAAAAAGCACTAAAAAACTACATAATTTTTGTTTTGTGTCTTTGGGCTGGCACTAAAATCACAAACCATTACTGGCTACAACCCTAAACAAAACACCTTTTGACCATTTTTACTTTGTGAGCTCCTTAGTTTAGAAACATGAATTTGTTCTATAATGTTCAAATTACCTGATCTACTATATGCACTAGATATCCGCATATGGCCCGAAGGTGAAACAGAACATTGAAAAGCAAAACAAATATACAAATAGTGGATCCACTGATGTACCAGTTTTTGACTGCTTGCCCTCAGGCCCAGCCAGTCCCAGATGACACAGTGAAGAAGATCCTGGGGAATAGAGCCACGTTCAGCCCCATTGTGACAGTGGAGCCACGCAGGAGGAAGTTCCACAAACCCATCACTATGACCATCCCTGTACCCCCCCTTTCAGGGGAGGGTGTGACCAATGGCTACAAAGGAGATTCAACGCCTTGCTTACGCCTTCTGTGCAGCATCACAGGTAAGAACAGCTCAGAAATTTCTTCTAGTGCATCTGACCATAAGCAGTGTGCACCGTCTGAGTTTGGGCCTTATATTGGAAGGTTGTAAGTTTGATCCCCAGTGATGCCACAGCCATCCATGAGAGCATAATTGGCCTTACTCTCTCTGGGTGGGACAAACAGCTCTCGCTCTCCCCCCAATCACTTACCCCAGTGCTAGCCGACACACGTGTCTGTAAACTGATGTAAAACAATTGGCAGTTAGCGTTTTCTAAGCACATTGATCTGTCCAATGACAGATCTTTGAAAAGATGCAGTGGTGCTTCACATTGTCTTTTGGCATATATGCTTATGAATGCTTTTTACAGGTGGCACATCCCCAGCACAGTGGGAGGACATTACTGGCACTACTCCTCTCACCTTTGTGAAAGACTGCGTCTCTTTCACTACCAATGTATCTGCCAGGTAAGTAGCCCCAGTTTCCATTTACAGTCTGCAGTTCCAGAGGAAAGTTCCAAGAGGCCCTGCTAAAATGACTTGAAGGTTCACATGAATTAGATCAAATCATATATTTAACTATACTGTTCTGTCACTTCTCTAAGCTGTCTTGATGCGTCTCCTATCCACTTGATGTCCCCTCCATCCACAGGTTCTGGCTTGCAGACTGCCATCAGATTCCAGAGACTGTAGGTTTGGCCACTCAGCTTTACAGGGAGCTCATCTGTGTGCCCTACATGGCCAAGTTTGTAGTCTTTGCCAAGATGAACGACCCTGTAGAATCCAATCTGCGATGCTTCTGCATGACAGATGACAAAGTGGACAAGACCCTAGAGCAGCAGGAGAACTTTGAGGAGGTGGCCAGAAGCAAAGACATTGAGGTTTGTTATTTAACAGATAGATTGTTGCCATTTCTACTCTGTAGTATTTCTTTGCTTTTATTCTCTTGCCATTGCATTAGGCAGATTCATCTACTGCAGTGTGAGATTTCTAAACATCTGGGTTCTCAAGTGATGCTATAAACTCAGCACATGAGCCATGTAATAAAATGTTTGGTTTCTGCTTACATGGCTCGCAATTTTACAGGTTTTGGAAGGCAAACCAATCTATGTGGACTGCTATGGCAATTTGACCCCTCTGACCAAAGCTGGACAGCAGCTGGTTCTTAACTTCTACGCATTTAAAGAAAACAGACTCCCATTCTGTGTAAAGGTAATGTAGCGTTTTCTTTGTTGTAGTGCCTTCTGCAGGGAACTTCCTGAAATTGTGGTTTAAATCCCTCTTAATCATGTGTCTATAAAGACTGCACAGGAAATAGTGACCTTCCTGCTTTTCTGATTTTGATCAGCAAGGCTAAAAATAAATTGACAACTGCAGTGTCTGACTACTAAATAGACTCCAGAGGAATGTTTAGAGGTAAACATACCTCAAACTGTTCAGAGATAATCTCACCAAAGTAGACCATATTAAATCAACTTGTAAATTTCTTTAGTTCAGAATGGACTTGATTTTGAATGATTTTGTCTTATTACATAAAGGTTACTTGTTCCTAAGGTGAAATCTAGTTAATGAATCTGGTATTTCTTATTGTCTGATTGCTGTAATAAAATTATAGAATTACTTAACTTATTTCTATACATTTTTTACTTTTGTTTAAAATCACTTTAGTGAAATTTCCTCATTCTCTTGGCAGGCTTTTTTTTGAAACAAGCAAAACTGTCTGCATTTATGTCTTGAAACAAGCAAAATTGTCTGCCTTTAGAACTTAAAACAAGTAATAAGTGTCTGGAAAGAAGTTGTGTAATTCTCTAACAATAACATCATAATGAGAAATATTAGACATATTGGCTTATGTGATGTTCATGCTTATCTGCTCACTCTATATTGAACCATCCCAGATCAGGGACAACAGCCAAGAACCTTGCGGGCGACTGTCCTTCCTCAGGGACATGAAGACCTCAAAGGGGCTTCCCCAAACTGCTGTTTGTAATCTAAACATCACCCTGCCAGCGCTCAAAAAGGTAAGGTTGTACTTCTCTGATCATCCGTGCCATATCATGCCATCTTCATACCCAAGAAAGGTAGAGCAGTGTTTTCAGCAATAAGGGTTATACTTGGCCGAAACTGCCTGAGTGTGTCTTTTATCTGTTTTGAGCTTCTCTCTAGTCGTTGTTGTGGCTATGGCCGACCGAATCAGAACTTTGATTTGGATCCATGCTTTTGGCTGAAGGTGCACAGGCTTGTGCTTTCTCAATGGCATAATTTGTGGTTGCTTCCCTGTACCTTTTCAGTTCCCTTTTATTTTCCGTTTGTTTCTTCGCTCTGGCTTTGCTCTGGGTGGCTCTTTCTCAGTGTGCTCACAATCGCCCTTTTCACATCCTGATGTTTCTTACCCCCTGCTCTCCATTGCGTTATTCCCCCTGTTTCTGCAATGCATCTTTGGAACCAAAAGGATATGGACTCAGATGCCGATGAAGAGGTAATAGTCCTGTCCCCTCATTTCCATGTGGTGTGCTGGTGTTTCAGTTGCTTTAGTTTTTGGATACTTGCTTTGTGAAACCACACATTGCATAGCTGTTGCCTGTCACGGGATTTACTGTATGATGGATAAATGGGTGCGTGCACTGGCTTAACTCCATACACTATAATGTATGTACTGCATGTCACTGGCAAAGGGTGACAATCATTTTTATTTATCCATCCATGTACTGTGTCACATTGCTTTAGTGAAAACGTACGGTTAAGTGGTTTTAAAACATAACTAGAGATTGAACATTTATTTCAGATCGATATGTGGAGTCACAAATCTTATTAGTTCTCCCTAATTCTTGTACTTGATTATATAAGCATCCTAGGAATTAATTATTATATATAATTTGATTACATTGTTAATATGTTAGAAACTGCAATATCAGTTATATCACAAACTGCCCAGTATAGAAATAATCACAAACTACTCAGTTTAGAAATAATTAAGTGCTGAAACATTATCATATTACATAATGTTTTTCATATAACGTAATTCAGAGCAGAGCAAAAGTTTGCAGAATATCTCATTCAGAGAATTTAATATAGTAATGTAGATGTGTAAATTTGATGTTTAAGCTCAAATTAGGGACATAGCTTGTCAACCAGGGCTTATAATGGGAAGAATTGATAGGACTTTTTGTTGTTGTTGTTGCAGACTGAAAAGCCAGAACGACGTCATACCTTTGCATCTCTAGCCTTACGTAAGCGCTACAGCTATCTGACCGAGCCTGGAATGAGTGAGTGTGATATTTTACTAACATTCTTGGGAGAGTAACATGTTTGGTAGTGTTTAAACTTAACAAAGACTTTACTACGTGACCCACATTGACCATATATTAATTGAAATTACAACTGTTATCTGCACATTCTTACCATGCATAACAAAGTCCTCATGCTTGGTTTTGTACAATTTCCTTTTGCATGGTTTATTTTGGTATTTAAGTTGCTGAGCTGTGCCTGCTCACTCCGTTAGATATCGTTGACTATCTCTGTTCATTTTTCCCCCACTGACAAGAGAACAATTAAACTACAATATCCATAAGATTTTACTTTGATTGGCTTATTAATGCACATTGCAGTATGACATCAAAGTAAAGTTCCCCCCCTCCTTTCTTATCCCTCTTTTACAACTAGTCTTGCTCCTTTTGGCTTTGTGATTGTGCCGAGTTTTGATTTATTTTTGGACAGAAATGCATGGAGAGTCACAAACTTTCTATCAGGTGCTTTCACAGTTTGCACTGAAATGCCTGTCACCAAGAGTACTCAGTCCTGCATGATGAGTTATTATGGACTTAAGACGTAGCACTTAGCCTGCTTTTTGCCATAATACGGTTTGCTGTAGCAAAAGAACTAGGATATTTTTGTTTTGTAGTCTTTACTTCTGTTTTGTCAGAATATCCAAATTTGGGATGAAACTGGTTTTTCAGACCAAACAGATAAAAGGCACTTTAGTAAAATCAAGGTAGCCAGTGACAGGGGAATGTAGCACATCTAAAGTCAAAAGAGAATTTGTTTTACTCTGGGTTCTCTGCATTTGTCTTGCCATTTTGCGTTTTGTTGGTCATTGCCTCAGTCATTATGTTTCCGTATGTGCTTTTTTGGGACTTCAGTTATATTTTGCGTACCATTTGTGGACCATGGATCACAGGTTTTGTTTCTTTTCTTCTTTTTTTTTTGGATCATTCTTCATCATCCAACCCATTTCACACCACCATAAAAGCATTGCTCTTCCTTCTTCTATGATACAAGCACCACTGACCAATTTTTTCCCTCTGGTCTCTCTGTTTCTCAACCATTTTTTGTTGATTTTGTGTTGGATTTTCATTTGTCTGTTTAAAGAAACAGTTGAACGAAGTACAACAAGAACACTGCCTGCTGGTTACGCTCACAAACCTGTCTTTTCAACAAGATCTTACCAGGCATGGTCGACTGCTCCTGTTACCATCCCTGGGCAAACAAAATGTGGACTGGGTTCCCTCTCAAGCTCACCTTCCAACACGCCATCTGCTTCGCCACTAAAGTCAGTCTGGTCAATATCCTCAGCTTCTCCACTCAAGTCCACCCTGGGGATCACAAATGCATCTCCTGTTAAGTCTGTTAGCGACATAGCATCACCCATTAGAACTTACAGATCTATCTCATCTCCCATAAAGACTGTTATTCAGCAAGCCCAATACCCTGTTCCGGTTTCTACTGGTCTCATATCTTCATCTCTTAAAACCAGTACAGATCCTGTGTCCATTAAGGGACTTGCAGCTTCAATGTCTTCAAGACCTATCTCTGTGTCATCGCCTGGATCCATACTTGATAGAACCTTTACCACAGTGACCCCACCTGAATCTCCAAAATCAACTGCAAATTTGTACACGTCTGCCTTGTCATTCAAATCAACTTTTACCTCCTCAGCCACTGCAGTAGCATCCCCCATTAGAACCATATCAAGTCTGTCAACTCTCAAAACTACTGCAGATGGAGCTCCGATTTCTAAGGGAACAATTCTATCATCACTCACTTCACCAGCAAAGCCTGCTGTTGTCTCCACTGAAACAGCATTACTTAATGGATCTGTTTCACCGCTCAAATATCCACCTTCCTCTTCTTCATCATCCCGTCTGTTCTCAGGAGGAACTTGCAGTTTGCAGGAGAGGATACAAGCTACAACACAAACAGCCACCTCTTCTGCAAGCACAGCCTTCAGTGAAGCTGAAAAAACTCTCAATGCGTGCTCTGCATCAGGCTATGACACACTAAAATCCATGTCATCTCCATTAAGGTCAAATGTATCAAATTCAGTTTATGCCTCTCTTAGATCACCAGCTTCCTCCAGCACCCCTGTATCATGTACTTCTATGACTGTCCCAGTGTTCTCCCTAGTGAATGTACTCCCTGAGCCTCAAGAAATGAAAGCACCGGACAAAATAACACTTACACCTCAGACATACGCTCAAACACTATCCTCTACTCCCAGATCAAAACCCTCAAAACCCCCACTCTTCATCCCTTCCGCAGCATTTAAAGCAGCCACTGCCTCACAGTTGTCATCCAGTCAAGAAATTTTAAGAGATGTGGCAGATATGAAAGAAGACCTGATTAGAATGACTGCCATACTACAAACTGATTCCACTCCTGTAACTAAAACCTATCAGTCTCAGGCTTCCAAAGAATCAAAAATGGATGACGAGGAACCTTTTAGTCTTGTCGAAAAAGTTAAAGAAGATCTTGTGAAAGTTAGTGAAATCCTCACCAAAGATGTTCTGAGTGAGACAAAGGTCTCCACTAAGGACAAGGCTTCTGAGGATGAATGGGAGGAGTTCTCCAAAGATGAAATAGAAGAGGCTCAGCAAAGTGTCCTGAGATCTCTTCCAACGTTTGAATCCACACTCCCAGTTAGACCACAGTCAGTGCAAGACAAAGATCTCAATTTAGCCAAGGTTGTTGACTACTTAATGAACGATATTGGTGCTAGCTCACTTTCAAAAATTGCTGGTGTAAAGAGCAAATATGATGAAATGAAAGAGGGAGAGGAAAAACAGAAACGCACCCTGAAACCTGAGCATAAGCTCAAAATGCCACCTCCAGGCATGCGTTCCTCTCCATCAGAGAAGGACTTATGCAAATTAGCTGATTCCTATAGTGGTACAGATGCCATTTTGGAATCTCCTGATGATTTTTCCCATGAGCAGGATAAAAGCCCACTCTCAGACAGTGGTTTTGAAACCAGAAGCGAAAAAACACCCTCAGCTCCTCAAAGTGCAGAGAGCACAGGGCCCAAACCCCTCTTTACAGATGTACCCATTCCCCCAGTTATAACAGAAACCAGAACAGAGGTTGTTCATGTCATTAGGAGCTATGAACACCCTGAGGAGCCTTGTGAGCCCCTACTGGAGGAAGCAGCAGCCTTGAAGTCACCGGCTTGCATTGAACCTGAGCCAACAGCTGGCTCTATCAAGGATAAAGTAAAGGCTTTCCAGATGAAAGTTAATTCTGAAGAAGACTCTCTAGTGAGCAAAAGCATGCGTCTGAAAGAGGAAACTCACATAACTACTACAACTAGAATGGTCTACCACAAACCCCAGCTAAAAGAGGCAGGCTCAGAGAGGATTGAAGAAACTATGTCAGTTCGAGACATAATGAAAGCTTTCCAATCAGGCAGAGACCCATCCAAAGAATTGGCTGGTTTATTTGAACACAAGGCTGGTCAGGATTCCATCAAGGGGGATGAATTAACCCCACGGTTTCTTGATAAGGACACAAAACCTAAAGTTGAAAGAATAATTGAGGTTCACATAGAAAAGGGCAACACAACAGATCCAACAGAAGTAATAATCAGAGAAACAAAGAAACACCCAGACTATGTGTGCAAAGGCAGCCGTAGTCTAAAGGAACTCCCTGATAGGGTCGAGGGTGACTATGAGGCTCTGCAGGAAGAGGAGGAGCTTGCTGAGGAAGCGCTGCCCTCTTTCTTGGAAACTTCCAGAGTCAATACACCGGTGTCCCAAGAGGAGGACAGTCGTCCCAGTTCAGCTCAACTTATTGCTGATGACTCGTATAAAGCTTTTAAACTCCTGACCCAGCACTCCATTGAGTATCATGACGATGAATTATCTGAATTAAGGGGAGAGTCTTACAGATTTGCTGAGAAAATGCTCCTTTCTGAAAAATTAGACATATCACATTCTGATACTGAGGACTCTGTGACAAACCAGGGACATGACATGACCCCTGAGGTGCATATAGCAGAAGGGTATTATGGAGAAAAGGTATCTGGCCCCAAGAAAGAACACATTTTGAGGTCAGCAAGGGACACATCAGACAAAGCAGGTAAATTCACTCATAAAGATGATCAGTATGATAAACTGACAGTGTTGCACTACACCACAGAGCCTGGTAGCCCCAAACATGCAGTCTGGATGCGTTTCACCCAAGATAGGCAAGATAGAAATAGGGAGAAACTTATATATGAAGATCGTGTTGATCGCACTGTTAAAGAGGCTGAAGAAAAACTAAGTGAGGTTTCACAGTTTTTCCGAGACAAAACAGAAAAGCTCAATGATGAGCTTCAGTCCCCTGAGAAAAAGCCACCCATCAGAGACTCGAGAGAGACACGGTCAGGTCCAAGCTCAGTGTGCAGCAGTCCTGAGAAAACAAAGCAAAAGAACGAAATGGGCTCTGAGGAGTGGGGTAAAGGAAGGCAGAAAATGTTTGGCAGCACGAATGAAAGAAAAAGTGCTAGTTTGCCGAGCAGCCCAGAAAGGCGTGTTCAGACACACTTAGATGAGGAGAGATCAAAACAGGAAAATGCTTTTCAGCAGACAAAGCAGGGTGAAACTTCTCCTTCAGTTCAAGTGAAAACTTCCAAAGTGAGTTCTGTTCGGCTAAAATTTGAAGCAGAGGCCCAAAAGCAAGACAAAAGTGTTCCAACTACACAGTCTAAACCGCCTGTTAAAAAACTTCAAGAAAGTAAGTTACCTGTATACCAGCTTTTTGCTGGGTCAAAGACTTCCAAAACTGATTCTACAGAAGAAGGGAAGCCTCAGAAAAAGGTTGCAGATAGTGAGAGAAGTAAGGTAGCCTCTGGTCAAGGTTTCTATAGTAGTACATATGGTGTTGCATCCTCAAAAGAACCAAGTGAGAAAGTATCAGAAAAATTAGACACCATTTCAGATAGCACCTTAAAAAAAAAGAAACAATCTGAGCATGTTACTGAATCAGAAGCTGAGACAAACAGAAAGATTGCTGAGGCCGATGAGATCAAAACTAGAGAAAGTGATAAAAAACAAATCCATGAATCCTCAAAAGATGTTAGTAGCAGAGTTGACATCAAGGGCCAACATTTGAAAACCGAGTCAACCGTTAAGGAGATAAAATCAGCTTTGATAATCAAAAAGGATTATATAGACAGTGATGAATCACAGATGAAGGGTCTTAAAAAAAGGACAGAATCACAAATTCCTGTGAGAACGAGTGTCCCAGACACTGATCAAACAAAGAAATGGAAACAAGACACACTACTCAAACAATCAGAAAAAAGCCCATCACATATCCCTACCCTAGCTAAACCAAGAGTTCAGGGTCGCTCAGAACTCTCCAGGGAAGAAACTGCAACAAAGAAATCTCAGGATTCTTTTGAGGGTAGTACTTTGAGAGATCCAAGCTCCAGTGACACAGGTCCAGTGGAAAAGGTATCTGTGGTCACAACTAGAGAAAGTTTTAAAGGACTGAAAACATTACCAGTTTATGTAAGTGTGCAAGTAGGAAAACAAGGTGAGAAAGATTCCATAAGCGGACAAAATGGATCTGTGAAAAAAATGGTCAGTTCAGAGAGCCGGACAATTTACGCAGTGAAACAGAGACAGCCGACATCCCCTCAGGGTAGCCCAGAAGATGACACACTGGAACAGATATCTTTTCTTGATAGTTCTGGTAAAAGTCCAATGACACCAGAAACCCCCAGTAGTGAGGAAGTCAGTTATGACCTGACCTCTAGAACCCCTGACTCTTTCTTGGCATTCATACCAGGCATTGCTAGCCCAATTGCTGAGGTCTCAGAAGAATCAGAGGATTCAGAGCAAGGTAAAGCAAGTTCATTCAAAGAACTTGTACCGGAAAAAGTTTTTGTTGCTGAGCCAGCCAGTGGGAGTCACGACACTGAGCAGGCAAGTAAAGACAAGCGAGTCGCATACATTGAGTTTCCTCCTCCCCCTCCCTTGGATTCTGATTCATCACAACCTGAGAAAAAAGGATCCTCTCCTTCCTCAGAGGCAGAGACTGATATGATGGAGGTGAACCTCCAGGAGGAACACGATAAGCATCTGCTTGCTGAGCCCATAATTAGAGTCCAGCCTCCTTCCCCTGTGCCCCCAGGAGCTAATGACAGTGACTCAAGTGAAGATGAATCAGTCTTTCAGCCCATTCCAGTAAAGAAATATACCTTTAAGCTTGATGACCATGAACAAGATGAGAAGGAACCCAAACCCAAAAAGCATGACAAGAACGGGAACCATAAAGAACCTGGGATGAATGGCAATGGAAAAATAGAGGATTATGACTATGAACAAAATGGCAATGATCAGTCTATTACAGACTGCTCGATAGCAACAACTGCTGAGTTCTCTCATGACACAGATGCCACAGAGATTGATTCTCTAGATGGATATGACTTTCAAGATGAGGATGATGGACTCAATGATGTAAATGATATAAAACCATTTGGATTTTCCAGCGACAACAGAAAGGACATTTGGGCATCGGAAAGTATGCCTAGGCCTAGTGACCGTTCTTTCAGCCAAAGTAAACTTGAAGTAATTGAGGAGGAATCGCCCACCGAGGAGTACAAAAAAGCAAAAACAAAGAGTGATTCTTCTGTTAAAAAATCAGAAAATGGAAAAGACAATGAAAAGGACAAAAAACAGTCAAGGCAAGAGGGATTGTCAGACACTTACTTCAGCTACAAACTAGAGGAAGAGTTCAACACCCCTTTCAAAACTGTTGCTACGAAAGGCTTAGACTTTGATCCTTGGCCAAGTAAAGGAGGAGATGATGAAGTTGTTGATGCTAGGATTAAAGATGATGAGCCCAAGCCTTTTGGGCTAGCTGTTGATGACAAGTCTCAAACGACTACCCCTGACACGACCCCCGCAAGAACTCCAACTGATGAAAGCACTCCGACTAGTGAACCTAACCCTTTCCCCTTCCACGAAGGGAAGATGTTTGAGATGACCCGCAGTGGTGCGATTGACATGAGCAAGCGGGATTTTGTTGAAGAGAGGCTCCAGTTTTTTCAGATTGGTGAGCATATATATGGAGGGAGATCAGGGGATATAAGGGAAGGGGTCAGAAAACCAGGTGTAGTCACCTCACAGCCACAGACAGTAGATCGAGCACAGGTTAAAATGGATGAAAACACAGTACTGTCATACAGCGTAATACAGATTTGCACTGACCGCTCGGACACTCCATCTCACGACAACATTATGGAGCCACCCTCATATTCAGAAGTCAGTTCTAATTTGTGTTCCTCTTTTAAGATAGGAGTCAAAGCTGCTTCTGGTGAGAAAAAGGATTTGGTGTATGTGGACTGGGACATTTCTAAACTTAAAAGTTCAGAAACTTCACAAGAAATGAGACCAGAAACAAGCACAGAAAGTCAATGCAAGCAAATGACAGACTCATCAAAGGCAGAGCAGAGAAGATGCCTCCAGACAGAGAACTGCAATAGTAGTATCCTAGAAGCCTCAAGTTTTGGAACTAATTACATACAGTACAGTTCTGTAGAACAGAATCAGGACTCAAACTCTAGGCACAGCTCTTCTGAGCATACAAACAGTCTTAAGGATTCACTTAAAACAGACTCAGTTAATGTTAGAGAGGCTTGTGCTAAGAGCGGCCGAGATGTAGTCTCACAATGCAAGGATGGTAAAATAAAGCCACCAAAGTCTAGGCTGCCAGTAAGAGCACATTCAGTGCAAGACTGTAGAAGTGCAAGTGTGACTTTACAGAGACCAGACAAGGAAATCAAATCCCTACGCAGTAAAAGATTAGATCCGTTTCTAAATATGAGGCCGATATCTAGAATCCCAGTGTTGGAGGTTAAAAAGGTTCCTCTTTCCTCTTCCTTGATTGGAAAAGACAGGGCCAGCACATTAGTGAAAGAGAAAAGTAGAGCACAGCATAAACCACCTGTTCAAGTTACATCAAGGATGGGTTCTTCCAGCACTTCAGAAAGTAAGACTAGGCAGGCGCAGTTACAAAATGTTGGCAAGGGTTCCTCCAGCACATCCAGAAGTAAGACTAGACAAGAGCAGTTGCAGAATGTTGGCAAAGGTTCTTCCAGTGCTTCAGGATGTAAGACTAGACAGGAGCAGTTGCAGAATGTTGGGAAAAGCACTAATTCAAAGACTAGTGAAACAGTAAAGCATGTGGACCACCTTTCCAGTGAAGAGAAAAAGATGCAGGCAGATGATAAGGACGAAGGAAGCAGCACATCCAAGAACACCTCTTTGTCAGAAGCGTCACAGCCCTCCAGTACATCCAGGTCTGCTAGAGACGTGAGAGCAGAGGTTGAGCAGGCCGGCAGAGACAGGAAGAGGAGGAGAAGTAAAAGGACTGGTGGAAGTGAAGGCAGTCAGGGTGCTGGGCCTCAAGTGGCCCCCGGCGTGGAAATCAAGCCTAGTTTGTAAAAATTTTCCACTTGTATGATTTTAGTTGCATGAACCGTTGTGATTGCCTGTGGCGTGACCTTACTGTAGATGTCATTTCTATCATTCTATCATCTTTCTCTTTGTGTACTCTTGTGTCTCTGATTCCGATTTCCGATATCACTCTATATGATGTAGTCAGCTTAACTGCAGCATGCTGTTGTGGGCGGGGTGCTGGACACTGGACCGGTTCCTCGACTTTGTGGAGTGCTAAGGAGTCTGTAGTAGATCATAAGAGTTTATGCAGTCTTAGCACAGCACCAAGGGTGCCCGCATGTCTTTTTTTTTATTATTTGTGGGTTTTGTACTTGTTCTGTCTCTCTTGAGCTTTTTTAATTTTTATTGTGAGAGGGATTACCTGATTGGTAGGATGCATTTTCACAACTCTAACCTCTCAACACCACTGACAAATAAATAACCTACTGCCTTTGAAACAATATGTTTATGCTCTTTTCTGGTCAACACATCCAACGTTTAAATCTTTTAATTCTTTCAGCAAAAAAATATTCCATAATTTTTCCAATTTTCAAATGTATTTTTTGCACAAATCTTTGGCCAGAAAATGGCAAAGCCTTTTATATTTATTGAATTTTAAAGTACATTCTTTGCAACTTCTGTGAAGTTTTGATTTACTATTTTCTACTCACAGGCCCTCACAGTCCTTGTGAGAGAACAGACCTGCGCATGGCTATAGTGGCTGATCATCTTGGCCTGAGCTGGACTGGTAAGAGAAGGAAACCTAGGAAATATCACCACCTGGAGGGCACACTGAAACATGACCTCTTTAACCGAGAAGCTCACCTAAATTTATATCACAGTTTCTTTCTGTTTGAATAATTTAGACGCGATTGAGTATCACAAGTGAGCATTTGAGAATGCTTTTTACTGCAGCATTTCTTTGTTTTGGGTAAATATGGCTGGTTTCGTCTGGTACAGTGCGCTCAGCATGGCCCTCGCTGTGAACAGTAGGGAGTGCCATCTGCAGTCTCCCGACCTGCCTGCACTGCAGTATTACGTACATGTATCTGGGGGAGAGAGATTGCTAATCTATTTTTAATGTGTTGCAGAGCTGGCCAGGGAAATGGATTTCTCGGTTGATGAGATAAATCACATCCGTGTGGAGAACCCCAACTCACTGACGACTCAGAGTTTCATGCTGTTAAAGAAATGGGTTAGCAGAGACGGTAAAAATGCCACAAGTAAGTGTCCCTTTTACCTTTTTCATCGATAATATGTAGTAAGGTGTGTTCAGTCTAGATGTCTGTTTTAGGACTAGGTACTTGTCCCAACTCAAACAACACAGTTCAGTGCAACTCTAGTGAGAGAACACAAATCGGTGCAAAATAGAAGCTCACATGGGCATGAAATTGAAGCCTGAGACTTTGAGACCTGATCCAACAAGGCCTGTGTGGTACTGGTAAATCTGAAACCCAAATCTGACCTGAACCTGCTCACACACCCCAACAGAGATTATCATAGACGCAGTTTGACAGTGCTTTGCTTTGTTACTAAGCATTTGAGTTAACTAAGAAACCTTTATACGCTTATCTGAAAGCCAAGCTTTAGGTGACACAGTGCCAGTCCTCCTGCTATCATAGCACAGTGTACTATTGCGAGCTCTGTATGTGACCAGTGTGTTTATCTGAGGTAGTGACCAGATCCGCAATGAAGAAATCCCTGACTCATTAGCGATTTAGCATAAACAGTTTCCCTTTCTTTTTATTTTGTCCATGGTGAACAGTTAGTAGGACCACATTTGTTGTACACATATTAGTACTCGGGGGAGAGAGCAGGCGCAAGATAAATTAACGTAGACCTTACTTCAAATAAAATAAAATCTACTAGAAAACAACCTGTAAACATGTACTAGAAAGCCTGTAAAACAATTGTCCTAATACTACTCTACCAGTTTCTTAACTACTGGGCTGCAAACCACAAGTGGGCATTAAAGCAGCCTTTGGTGGTCCTTGGGTCTATATTAATAGGAAGACAGATATTAATACAAGCCTTGAAACAATAGCACATGAAGCAGCTTCATCTGTTTTTTGCCTCTTGCTTGATATTTTGCTCGGCACATTTAAAATAAGTTTCAAAAACAAGAGAAAACTGTGCTCTGCTTGTTCAGTATCATTCAGTTTTCCTGTTGGCTTTTGTGCTTTCTAGTGATAATTAGTTGGGCCTTGAGGCGGAAAAAGTTGAGAACCCCCAGACTTAGTCTACATATATATCCCGCCCCTTAATTGTAAACTGTGGGCTGACGCCTCCTCTCCAGCGTATCATTCAGTGTTACTGTATGGGCAAAAGACTTGGGCCTGCCTCTCAGAGCACCAACTACTGGGAATTTGAAAGACTTTTATCATCTTAAGTAATTGTGGAATCCTCTCAATCTACAAAGGCATTTCATAGAAGCTTTTTCTTCTTTTACGCCGTTATTGAACTGAAGTTCCAGTCTGAACTGCTACTGTCTGTCTTCTTTTTCTCCTTCTTTAGCGGATGCCTTAACTGCAGCGCTGACAAAGATCAATCGGATGGATATTGTGACATTGCTGGAAGGGCCAATATTTGACTATGGTAACATTTCAGGCACAAGGTGTTTTGCAGATGATAACGCAGTTTTCCGGGATCAGACTGATGGTAAAGTTTAGCCCCATCTAGCTGACCTCTATTTCTTCTTTTATTTCTTTCTTCAACCTTTCTAGAAGTAGAAAATCATAAAGGCTAAACACTTATTGCTCTAAATTCAAAGCTAAATTCCAATCTCGACCGAACTCTAAATTCATTGGCAAACTGCTGACTATATTTGACTGTCCAATTCATCCTGGTGTGACTTTAACCAGTGATGGGCGGTGTGATTCTGCTGTGTGTTTAACTGTATGGATTGTACATGTTTGTAAAGCAATAAGGCATGCAGCTATGACTATCATAAGCCTTTGCCAATCGAAACTTAATCCCATCTCTGAGTAATGAAAACATTCGGCCTAACTATTCAGCACATGGCACATCTGACTGGACAGTACTTTTCATTCCGGCCTTATAAATTGGTATGTTAAGATGGGCTTAAGATTTGGTTCATGCTTTATTGATATAAACATTATGTTTATATGTATTTCCAGCATTTTAAGCAAAACATATTAGCAAAATTGGTGGCACATGTTTTCTGCAATACTATGTATGAATTTTTCTTAAATGATTAGATACATAAAAACATAACAATGACAATTACACTGCTTCCATGCAGCATGGTTGCTTTGGGCTAATGTTCCTCTTATTCTTTTTCAACAAAAACAGCAATACTGTAGTTTTATGATCACACCCAGCTGTTCTGATAGCATGGCAAAATGGAATGTCTGCTTTGTTGATGCCTGTAGAGCTGCATAGTTCTCTAGTGTCCCAGCCTCTGAACCTTCCTGCTAGAGCGCCTCTTTCTGCAAAACCAGACCTGCTGCTCTTCCTAGCCACAATGCCTCTCCCACAGTGACACCTCTGCCTTCCTACTGCTGCTACCCTTGCTGGGGGGGGGGGCAGCCTTTTTAGCATAGCTACTGCATCCGCTCTTGCCTAGTGTCTGTAGCTGCGCTTAAAATGCTAACTCCAGCTACAGTTCTTTACTCACTAGCTCAGCTCACAGTATTGCTAACTCTGCATTAGACGTTTCAATGTACTAATATTCATCAGTAACCCTGCATTATCATCTTCACATATCATCTTTCTTACTTTTTTTTTCTCCACTCTCTGCACCCTAGCGCCCTTGATCGTCCCTGATTTCCTTACTTCTTTTACCAATTCTCTGTCTACTTCAACTAAGGCATTACCTGCTACATCTGTGTCTGTGTTACCTGTTCCTCAGTGTTCCAGTCATGGGTTTCTGTGTGTTACTTCCTTATCATCGTTTCCCTTCCATTTATATCAAGACCCTTCTGTTACTGAACTTTATATTTAAAGTTTTAAATGTTAGAACCAGGTCAACTTATGAAGCAGGCTACAATATCCTACTGCATTCAAAATGTCAGTAGAGGTTCAGTTCTGTGGAAAAGTCAGAGACCACTCTTCTTTTATTTAATTTCCTGTCAAAACAGCTATTAAGTACAAGTCTTTGATTTTTCAGTATTTACTTTGTCCACTCTTTGCCTTTATCACAGCTTCTGTCTTTTTCAGAAGACTTGCTTTCAGATTTTCTTGACAGCTACACATCCTTTCAGACTCATAGCATTGAGTTGTCTTCTCACAGTGGAAGGATGAACAGAAACATATACTTATTCAAATCCAAAGCAAGAGTGGAGCTTGATTTTCTCCTCTCGCTCAAAGATGAAAGCTTTATCTGAAAGTGACAGTTTCGGTGGTCTACCAGGTCTTGCACAGTTGTTAGGAGTGTCATTTCCCCTTCCTTGTGCAAGTGTATTGTCTTATGTCTAATCTCCTCAAAAATATCTCCTGAAAAAATTAATCACTTGAAATTACTGGCCATTTGGACAGGAAAGTAAATAAATACAGGGTGGTAAAAAGAGATAACTTAATTTGGTTAATTTGTTATTTTTGCCATAACTTTTTCTCCATTTAATTCACTTTTATTTCAACATCATTATGTTTGCTTCATTATTATTACACCTCCCTGCATCTTTGCATCCCCTTCCATTTGTTTGTATAGTAGGGGGCATTGTGCTGTCGTGGTGTTGCGTCTACCTCAGTCCCACTGTGTTGTGTCACTCAGGTTACCACAGCATCGATCTGGAACTGCAGAGTCCCACAGAGTTGAGCTATGAACCCCCCACCCCTCTCCAAAAGGATGACTTCTTTAGCGAGGACGGTAGTGTAGTCTCGCCCAGTAGAGCCCCCATTAGGCCCAGTGAATTGTCCTTACCCACCACCTCCATGGACGCAGCCGCCTCCAGCACAGCACCCCCTACTGTTGTAGCTGAGGACACCTCTCTGGGAGGCAGAGAATCCTGCAGTCGAGAGGGAGGCTCGACTGAAGACGACGCAGAGGTCAGCCATGATTCAATGGCCTTTTCAGAAGCCCAGGACGGCGAGGAAGGGTCCAAATATTCAGAAGTGTTCACCCAACCCGCAGTGACTCAACCAGAGGTCTCTGGGCTGCAAGAGAGCGGCTGGTCTGGTTTTGAGGAAGGAGAAGGGGAAATGACCCAGGAGAAGCTCAAGTCTCTTTTGGACAACATTAAGTTGGAGGAAAGCTCAGAGGATGTGGAGATAACTGAGGAAAGAGTGCAAGAGATTCTATCTCAAGTGGAACAGGCAGAAAAAGAGATGTCTTCAATTGCAGGGTTGCAAAGCGAAGCTTCCAGCGCCAACAAGGAAACGTCAGCTTCAGGTCCAGGACTGCAAGGGCAGAAAGAGAGCAGGTGAGGCCTTCAAATCTCCTTTGTCTATTGAAAACACAGTAGCTCAATTTGCTGTCTATTACCAATCAACTCAGGTCTGAAGGTTGGGCACCAGTGAACACTGTAGTGACTAACACTGTAGCCTCTAATCTATGTTTAGCCAAAAGCCCACGTCCTCTGCCCATGAGCTGCAAGCCGAAAAGCAGAACGGGGAACATCCTGAGCACCAAGCCCAAGCTTGCTCACTGCCTGAGACCCAAGAGTCATACATCAAGTTGAAGGGCAAAGTTGAGAAGGACTCTGGGAGGGAAGACATGAGCAGAGAGGCTGCGGAGGACAGCACAGCTGGGTCGAGCACCAAGGAGGAGGGCACAGCAGAGCCTAAAGCCCAGGTATTGTGTTTTTGAATTTCACTCCACAGAGCTCAATAGAAGAACCTTAGACTGTACCAGTAATGTACAGTGGCCCCAGAAAGTTTTTGGATACTTTTACCACTGGTAAAAGGGTACCTTGCATCAATGTAAATGTGCCCTCAGTGATACAACAATGTTGTTTTGGCCCAATTGTGCTCCTTACATCGTTTTAAAGGCACACTTTTCCCTGGAAAAAGGGGCATATCTGTAACTTTTAATAGCATAATGTTTTAAAATAGAGTGTATGGACAGGGCAAGGCAGGGCGAGAGTCAGTGCAACTTTAAAAAAATACAGAATTGCAATGGAATAAGGTACAGTTAGGATCCATAACTACAGGTATTTAGTCAACTAAGAAGCTTCGTAAAGCAAAGATCTTACATCCAATATGAACTATACTGGGCAGCTAGTGTAAGCAACATCAAGAGTAGTCTTATAAAACAAGTAATGGAATTAGCATTTTACAAGCATAATCCATTATTTGCCTTCATAAATACTCACATGTGTATCATTTGTTCTTACCAGAACTGGTCTGAGCAGAATCAGACACCTTAAGAAGTCTGCAAAAAAAAAAAAGACTGCTCAAACGACAGCAGGGGATCTTTTAGCAGGATTACGATCTGAAATTAGGCCTCGATTTAATGGGAATTAGTTCCATTAAAATGAGATAATGTTTCTGACTTCAATACTTCAACAAAAGAATTTGGTAAAGCACATTATGTATATTTATTAAATTTTTACATTGTAATCTTGCTATATGTATAAGCAGCAGCTCAGAGATGAACAGTTATTACAAACACATAAATAAATCTATAAAAAATACTTTATGAAGTATAATTTAAATTAATTAAAAAAAAATAATAATAAGTGAATGAATGAATGAATGAATAAATAAATAACCAGAATAGTTGTGAAAATCTTTTTCGTAAAACAGTTCAGACAGAAACCAACTGCTTGATAACAAAAGCCATGCGGCACAGCAGCAAAGCAGAATGCGAGTGTGTGCATCTAGTGTTTAGCCTTTATGATTTTCTACTTCTAGAAAGGTTGAAGAAAGAAATAAAAGAAGAAATAGAGGTCAGCTAGATGGGGCTAAACTCACGGTAAACTTAAGTCGACAGTAATGCAGCTCACAGTAAGCCCTTCTGCCGTCGTTCACGCAACACTCAATGCAGAAAGCTTGCTGCACATGTGGTTACCACTTCAGATCTAAAATGCCCTTCAGTTAGCTGTGCTTTCGTGGAACAAAAAGTCTGTGATGTGCCCACCGTGGTTTGCGTGTTATAGTCGCAGAGCTGCAGTCTGCAGAATTGTCACTGTTCTTGAATCAGTTCACAATGGGTAACAAATTGAGATCACAATTTTAACACGTTTGTTTAGTGCGAACGTATCCGAAACACAACAGCCATCTTTTGAAAGGTCTTGGAACGGTCCGTTTAAAAAAAGTGTCACTTTGTTTGATATGTTGTGTCCTGACACAATGAACTTAATACATTTTCAAGTATGGCACAAATGGTCCAAATACATTTTGAGGCCACTGCAATGCTTATAAACCTATGTGATGCAGTTCTCGAAAATGTGTGGTTTGGCAGCCTTTTTCAACTATTCCATTCATTGCAGAAAAATAATTCATCTCAGCGTGAGCTAATTTAAAGTGATGAATTGGCCAAAAGTGTAAATTCCCTAAATTTAGTTTGGGTACCCCTGGTCAAATTACATTTTTTATTGATTTTCTAAGTGAAAATAAGTTAAACCATCCTTTACAAAGAACACTGTTCTGCACAATTTAATGCACAGTTATGGTTTATTTGCTGAATTAATCACTTAGAAAAGCAGCAAAATATTTGTAAAGTTGCTCAGATAAGACTTGTTTGGTGTCCAAAGTTAGACAAAAGTATGGGCTACTGCTGTTTTTGTCTATGCAACATACTTTTATCCATTTGTCTAGATGACAGAATGTCATGCAGTGTCAGAAAGTCTGTTTGAGATTGACGTTTGGTGATGCAGGCATGCGGTTTGTGAGACATCAACAATTGAAGCTTAAGCTTCTGTTACTTGTTAGCTTCAGACACCAAACATATCTCGGCTGATCACCTACACAAACTAGATTTTTGGCTGAACCGTTGCCTTTAAATTTTGCAGTCCTGGTTGAATGCTAGCCTGATGAAGGCTGTTTGCAGCTGTGATTGGTTAAACTCAATCCATATGAGGAATAACTGCTGTGGGACTGCTGAAATGTGCTAAATTGCCTTTAGCAGGGAGCGCATAGAGACAATGACTCCAGCTCTGATGAGGAACAGACAGTCACTACCAGGGTGTATCGGAGAAGGGTGATTCTGAAGGTATCCGGTGGTACTAGTGCCGGGTGTGCTATGGTGTGTGTGTGTGTGTGTGTGCCTATATGTATGGGCATGGAGTGACAGCTTCTCTATAATAATGCCTCTGCCTCCAGATTTGCGTTGTAGATACCACTTCTCTTATTCTCTCTTCTTTTTAGTCTCCTTTTGTATTTTCATTATTCTGTATTGCCCTTTTAATGGTTTTGATGCTTAGTGTGTGCTTTATTGAATTGCTGCCATTGAAACCTTTTGAAAATGATATGTGACACCTTTCTAAAACTCATAGACCCCATTTACACCTGGCCACGTCATATGACTAGTTTCTGGATTGTTTCCTAATAAGAATTTAGCCGCACACATTTACACTTGATAGTAAAATGCATCTCCAGTTAGCGGAACTGAAATTCCGATTGCTGTGTGGGACGGAATATGCAAATCATGGCAACTAATTACCAAATGTTTATCTGTTCAGCGCCCAGGCACTTTTACTGCTTAGCTTTCCTATAAGATAGCTTCAGGTTCTTGTCTCTTGTCAGGTTCTGTCTGCTGTTGGCACTGCAGCCATGTTCTTTGGAAGCTGTTCTCTGTGAGCTGTTAAGATATTTGTTCGAAAATTGCACGGTTCCTCCAAGTTGCCTGCAGTTTCTTTTACACAGTGCACAGTGTCTGTCCATATTGCTATTAAGCATTTTGTTTCGTCCGGTCCCCAACCATGTACATCCTGCATGATTATCTTGCTCATAAACCCTGATGATGCCCCCAGTAATCTACTGCACGGGAAGGAGTTTCAAATGTACTGGGAGAAGTTTTGGTTGTCGAATGTGTCTTGGAGAGACGGATGTGTTTACACTGCTATAACATGGCTCACTTGCGTCTCAGACCACCTCCTGAAGTGGTTTGAGTGATCGGATTTGTCTCTGTTTTAAATGTGTCTTACCTCAGGTGGGTTCACACTTGCATTTTGATGTGGCTTGGTCTTATATCAGGTATAATCCTGATATAATCATTAAGTGACCAGGTGTAAATGGGATCTTAGAGTCCTTTCTTAGTTACCGTCTTTGCTGTTTCTGGAGTTTGACTGACTGCATTTCAACATGTATGCCATGACACCCTTTTTGCCACTGTCAGTCTAGCATTTAAGGGGCATTCCGGCCCAAAACTTTAAAGGCTATTATGCTTTGTTTAGTAGCATAGCATTATATCCCTCAGTCTCATCAGTTTGGCAGAATTCAGAATTTTATACCATGTTCATGTTTTCATTCATCAATGCACCAATGGGAACCTCTGTGGTGTTAACCAGTCCAGACTGCTAGCCTAGCCAGCCAATCTATAGACTATTATAGTGGTTTCCAAACTCCCTGGGGGTGACATTGGGAGTACAGAAAAATTATGATGTTTGATGTTTACACTTTATCTAGTCTTAATTCAATTTGCCGCAGAATTACACATGCTTCCCTAAATACAAACAAGCTCTGCACTCTGCTCACCAATACCTGCGCAAGAGACCCTTACTAAAAACTGCCACAAGCAGATCTTTAAATACTTAATTTAATCATAAGCCAAATGCCAAAGCTTTTCTTACTGGTGTGTATAAATGAGTTGTGTCAGCAGGACACATAACATCCAGCACGTGGAAAACTCTTGCTAGTTATGCACTCTTAATTTATTATCCTTTGTATAAATGGCTGTGTTGAACAAGGAAGGATTTAGCTCCGGTTCCTGCTGCACGTCACACGTTCAGGAGGAACTAACTTACAGGCCATTTGATATTTTAATGTGTGCTGTAGATGGCATAAATGCAGTATCATTTACTAACTGTTGTTAATACATGTACAATCCTTGTAACTATAGTTCACAGTTGTTGTGAGTTAGTTTCTAGTTGCCGTGGTCAACACTTAGCCTTTAATATTTTGATCACGTCATCCAAGCATTAGTGTAACTCTTACCTTGGCTGTCAAACAAAATGGAAAACATTTTTTTTTTTTACCCTTTCAGCCAGAGAAAAAGAGCCAAACTGCAAGAAAGTAAGTGCATTTTATTAATAAAGCACAATTAAAACAATAACCATTGACCAAAGTGCTGTACATAAATAAGAATATATGACTTAATATCAAAATACAGGGTAAATACAAACAAAAATAACTGAAAAATAAACTGAAAAGTTGGTTTTCAAGCTACCTTGCTAGCTTCAGCTTTTAGCGTGTTATCCTCCATTTCTGATGTCATTACTGTCACAGAGTTATCTATTATCACATGTAGTGATGATTTGTATACAGTTACTACAGTTATACGGCTGCAATAAGATATTAGGCTTCCCAGCAGTATAATTAGCTATTCTGGCTACATTCACCAGCTAACGGAAAAAAAGACATTTCAAAACAGCCCCTAAACATCCACTTGCAGTTTTTCAAATGTTCCTCCTACTCTCAACATACATTTTCAGAAGGGGATTTTCCTAGTCTTAAACTAGAAACTCATGCTGTAGAGACTACTGAGGGATGTAAGTGAGCAACAGTAACAGATGTAGCAATGGTTACACTTCTCATTTTGGCCGGAGTGTCCCCTTAAGCCCAGCTGGCTTAAATGACTCTACGGTGTGAGACCCAGGCCTTTCCATCACTGTCTTTTCAATAGACTCAGTGGATTATTTATTTGATATTTCACATGCCAAACTATTTACAAGCCAGTGGTGGAAATTATCCCTGGAAATTCCAGCAGATCAAACTTGTGTGATGCTTTGTGGAGCTGCTTGTGACTACTACCACAAGAAGTGTGAGATTGTAGCTGCATGTGCTTGTGTGTGCTTACTCATAGGTGAGTAAGTCTCTTTTATACATCTCCATCTATAGGGCGATCAGGCTAAAAACATTCCTGGCGAGTCAGTGACAGAGGAGCAGTTCACAGATGAAGATGGCAACATTGTCACCAGAAAAGTAACCTCACACCCCTCCCATAACACCACACCTCTACCCATCCTCACATATCTATCCATCCATCCACCCAGGCCCGGTGACAGGATTAATTAGGCAAGGGTGCAAAAGAAATTCACCTGCACCCAATCTATAGCTGATGATATAGGCTTATCTGTTTTCATTACTGAAAATTACACTGTCTTTCTCCAACCATACTGAGCAGTGCAGTTTAATAGACTAGCTGTATTATAACCTAATGTTAAAACATTAAAGAAACACTTATTAAATACTGACACAAAACTGTGGTATTTACTGTGAAGGATAGTAAAAAAAATAGTGCAGACCACAAGGTGCAAAGTCATTTAAAAAAATCAGTAAAAGGGACATACTACGGCAATAACATTGCTACTTAAAGTGGACAGTCAGTGATTTTTAAGACAGAACTTTTTTTGTTAGGACAGAGATGATAAATTGGGACAAAATTTAATAACCTGGGACAAAATTATCAGTAACTGTTGATTTTTAAAATGATTTAAAACTGAATGTGTACTACAGTTATTTTCGCTGTCTTGGGCAGTTTCCATTTGTGCCAGAGAAGGCTACACTCTGGCTATAGTCACACTGAAAACTAAACATTAAACTGTAATTACGTGAGAATAATTCTATTTCTGACAGCGTTCCCTACAATTGGCAACTCCTAGAGCAAGTCACTGCTGCATGTGTAAATGAAGTAGGGCAGCAGCTCAGTGCACACATTGCCGATGTACACAAAATGGAATGAAAAATAACATTAACATTCAACCAATCAGGACAAGGACTTTTCTGTCAGTCAAGTCCACAAAACAGGGAGCTGTTATTTATTCTAGTGAGCTCCATCAATACCTACTGCAGCAGCTGGTTAGTTCTTAAAAAAAATGGCAGGGAATATGTGTTGGGGTGGGGTGGTGTGGGAATTGAGGATAATGAATCTGTTTCCAGAAACTGTTGTTGTCTTGTCTACAGTGATTTTCTATGCCCTTATAATATAAAAAAATAATAATATAAAACAAAATAATAATACTAATAAAACCTCTAGCATTCAGCTCCGCAGTGAGTGCTTTTGTAGTTCACAGAACTGTCCTAATCCATCTCTACAAGTCTGAGCAGCCTTAATGATCTGGATGTGGTTGAGTGAATTGAGAGAAGTTGTGTAGCCAAAGAAAAGATTTGGGTGACTATTGAATCCTAGTGTTTGTTAGCAATGTTAGCCTTGTAGCTCCAATTCTAAACTAAAGAA
>JAILXH010288732.1:0-12613 GCA_023558415.1 Piaractus mesopotamicus | reverse complement strand
ACATATCAGATGTTGAAAGTGAGACATTTTACCATTTCATGAAAAATTATTAACTCATTTAGAGCTTAATGGCAGCAACACATCTCAAAAACATTGGGACGGGGTAACAAAAGGCTGGAAAAGTAAGTGATGCTAATAAAAAACAACTGGAGGAGCAATTAGCAACTAACTCACCTGACTGGGTACAAAAAGAGCATTTTAGAGAGGCAGAGTCTGTCAGAAACAAAGATGGACAGAGGTTCACCAAACTGCGAAAAAAGAAAGAAATGCCTGTACACAAGGGACAAGGCCGACGATCAATATTGGATGCTCATGATCTTCGGGCCCTCAGGCGGCAGTGCATTGAAAACAGGCATGATTCTGTACTGGAAGGCCTCACTGCATGGGCTCAGGAACACTTCCAGAAATCATTGTCTGTGGACGCGGTTTGCTGTGCAATCCATAAATGCAAGTGAAAGCTGTATCATGCAAAGAAGAAACCATATATATACAGGATCCAGAAACGCCACCAACTTCTCTGGGCCCAAGCTCATTTAAAATGGACCAAGGTGAAGTGGGAAAGTGTTCTGTGGTCAGATGAATCAAAATTTGAAATTCTTTTTGGAAATAATGGACACTGCATCCTCCAGAGTAAAGACCTCCCAGCTTGTTATTAGCACACAGTTCAAAAACCAGCATCCATGATGGTATGGGGGAGCAAAAGTGCACATGGCATAGGTGTCTTGCACATCTGTCAAGGCACCATTAATGCTGAACGAAATATACAGCTTTTGGCAACATATGCTGCCATCCAGACAGCATCTCTTTCAGGGAAGGCCTTGCATATTTCAGGAAGACAATGCTAAACCACACACTGCATCCATCACAACATCATAGCTTCGCAGAAGAAGAGTCTGGGTGCTGAACTGACCTGCCTGCAGTCCAGACCTTTCACCAATAGAAAACTTTTGGCGCATCATGAAACGAAAAATCAAGTAAAGACCCAGGACTGTTGAGCAGCTAGAATCCATCAGACAACATTCTGGGACAACATTCCTCTCCCAAAACTGCAGCAATTGGTCTCCTCACTTCCCAGATGTTTACAGACAGTTGTTAAAAGAAGAGGGGATGCTACACAATGGTAGACACAGCCCTGTCCAAACTTTTCTGAGAT
Source organism: Piaractus mesopotamicus (assembly GCA_023558415.1). NCBI lineage: Eukaryota > Metazoa > Chordata > Actinopteri > Characiformes > Serrasalmidae > Piaractus > Piaractus mesopotamicus. The sequence continues at coordinate 11,460 of JAILXH010288732.1, read as the reverse complement.
GTGTTGCTGCCATCAAGTTCTAAATGAGTTAACGTTTTTCATGAAATGGTAAAATGTCTCACTTTCAGCATCTGATATGTGTTCTATGTTCTATTGTGAATAAAATATGGGTCTATGAGATTTGCAAATCACCGCATTCTGTTTTTATTTACATTTTACACAGTGTCCCAACTTTTTTGGAATTGGGGTTGTACATTTTGGGGAACTTCACAGATTTTTAACACTTGTATGTAATACAATGGTTGAGAGGTAAACAGAGTCATGCAGAGTGGTTTGATGTGAAATGGTTTATTGTAGAGAAACTCACTGACTGACTTTTTACAGTTGTGGTGATATCTAAAGCAACAATAGCCAATTTGTTTACTATCCAAAACCACCAGTCAATCTATCTGTGTCTTCTGTTTACTTTGGGTACAATTTGGCTCTAAAATGCCCTGCATGTACCACTCCACTACAAACGTACATTGTACATTGCTGCTGTCAAAACAAAACCTTGTATATCTATTTTTGCTGTTCTGTACATTTTACAGAATTTGAAAAGGCCAACTGCCCTTTACAACATGCTAAAATTTTATGATGAATGAACCAACAAAAGCTCCAAAATTACTTGAATAAAAATCTACTTTCATTAACGTCCAATCAAAGTTAGGAATGTTTTTCCTTCTCCTGTAAAGTTACCATTTTGGCGATACAAGATTTTGTTCTGACAGTAATATATAACCATTTCACATAATAGTTTTCTTTGATGATGCCTTTACACCATAACATTAAAACCACCTTATTGTTTCTACACTTATGGTCCATTTTATCATCTCTGCTTACCATATAGGTGCACTTTGCAGTGAAACCGACGAGGTGGTGGCTCTCCAGTAGCTCCAGCAACACTGCTGTGTCGAAATCTAATTGCTTAAATCGTGTGGACCGTGTAAGCTTTTGTGGTCATATGTGATCATCCTGATGCCCGGCATAACATGAATGCAGAGTGTAATTTAATCAGCCAATCAGCATTTTTAAACAAGCATGCTTATTGGCTCACAGAGGCTGATAAGACCGGCTGCTATAGCCTATTGAAACAGAAGCAGAAAATACAACCAAGTTTTAAGACTGAACTTTGGAGGTGTGAAAAGATATCCCTGAAGGTTTCTTTGAAAAACTGAAAGCAATTCTCAAAAATCCTGATGCTAAAAAAAAGAAAAACTTGTACATAATGGCCATTTTCACTGGAAAGTATTTTGACTACATTACCACTTAGATTCGCAATCACTCTCCATATTACCTTGTGAAAGTTATTTAATAATAATAATGTATACAATGTAGATTTAAATATTACAAACTATTCACTGTTTTTCTTTTCAAGGATTCCATGAACAAGGCGTGAATACAATGACAAATAGAATTGTAGCGTTTCCAGCTATTAAGATAGATAGATAGATAGATAGATAGATAGATAGATAGATAGATAGATAGACAGATTTCAGACAGAAATGATGACGAGGAAAACGAATACAACCACACCTTCCCCTGCCCATCTAAACTCCAGTTAAGTAGAGCAGTAATTTAGGGTGGTGTGGGGATTTCCCACCTGAGGGGAAATGAGGAGGGAACAATTCCCTTAGTTTTACTATCTTCGCCTTCAAGCTCATAAAGCTCCTAATATAGCTATATTTGAAATATACATATAGTACAGTTTGTAGATGGGGTTCTCTCTCTCTCTCTCTCTCTCTCTCACGCACGCACGCACGCACGCACACTCACTCACTCACTCACTCACTCTCTCTCATGCTGTTCAGTGATCATGGCGGACAGCGCGAGTGAGAGTGATACGGACGGTGCGGGCAGCAGCAGTTCTTCTGCTGCCCCTCAGTGCCCGTCCTCATCCTCCACCAAGCCGGGTATCGTGATTTCTCCCTTTCGCCTGGAGGAGTTGACGAACCGCCTGGCGTCCCTGCAGCAGGAGAACAAAGTGCTGAAAATCGAGCTGGAAACGTTCAAGCTGAAATGCAAAGCGCTGCAGGAGGAGAACCGAGACCTGCGCAAAGCCAGCGTCACGATTGTAAGTGACAGGAGAGCCACCGTTTCACGCCTCCTGTTTTAATGTCTTGCACTTTATGCACTTTATTGCACGTCCGACTAACGTTGTTGCTGCTGTTAAATATCTTGCAGACAAAGTCTGTCTTGACCCATGTTTGCTAGCTAAACAGCCAAGCTAACGCTAGCTAGCAGACTCTATTTGTTATGGACCAGTAGCTAAGTAGCGAGCTAACCTACTTAGCTAATGTTATTAGACATCATTAACGTTACCTGAGATAGCTTAGCTTAACGTGTTTTGCTTAGTTAGCTACAACAAATGAGCTGTATGAATACTCTTAATATGACATGACTTTTATATGCTTTGTCTCCGTGTCAGTGACATTTTATTATTAAGTCACTGAATTTATACTTCAGCATCCGACCAGTTCAGCTAACGTTAGCTTTATGTTAGCAGCCTGAGCAGCTCATGTTCTTTATGTTTTAGCTGATTAGCTCAGTACTCAAAAACAGCACGATAATGCATGATTCGCCCGTTTGGAATAGCAAATAGCGCATGCTTAGTAGAGATTGATGTATGTCTGGCCTTGTCACCGTTAGCTTTTTACTCTGTCAGGTTTTGGGACATCACTGTTAATCTGATTTGAGAGTCTATACCGCTGGACAGAGGTTGGTGAGGCCTTTGCAGATTTAAATATTACATACAGTAACAAACAGCAAAGGCATCTTAGGCAAATAATACTATATGCTCAGATAATGATACATACCTTAGCATATCCTGTCAGCGAGGGAACTTGTATCATGCCTAACGTTTTATTTAAATGAATTTAATGTGACAAAACATTGCAGCATTAAAAAGTCGCTTGTCCTTGCACTAAATCCCATCGTAAGCATAAGCACATGCATAATTGTTTATAGAGAAATCTGATGTATTTTGTGCTGTAGTGGTCATACCTGCATTTAGGAAAGATTAATGACCTGTCAAGCCTTGCTGATGCATTGTCCACCTAAAGCTAATACTGTGTCTTTACACAGCATGTGTGCAAACCTGAAAAGTTCTGTTCATAGTGGACATATATCCTGCTGTATACAACTGTTGTGCTTGTAGCTGGCAATGTGTTCTTTCGTTTTGACTTGGGGACTGTAATAAGATGTCAGTCTTATTGCCAATTAGGTTGGTGCACATCTTGACAAATGAATACAGTTGTTTGTGAGCACTGGGTCAGCTCTTGTGTTTTTGTGTTTTTTTTTTTTTTTGTAGTCTCTGGTTCCCTTTAGTTTTGGGGCCTGTTAGTGACAGTTGGCACTACACATCTAGAAACAACCCTTCACTGCTTGTGCTGTGGTTTCAGTTCTCTTTTAAACTATGAATTTTATTGCAAAAGACATCATCTGCCTATATTGTAACCTTTAGAGACCAGAGAGAGAGACCATTTTGTTTTTTTTAAAGCAAGCAAACCTAAATCTGTGTTCGTAATTAGGTTACATTTGCTCTTTTTGAGTATGTTCTATGAATAATTGACCTCATTCTCAAATATCTTTCTTTAAGTTTTTCTTAAATGTGTTCTTGAGAAAGGACCTAAGAAGAGGTCTACATCAGATTCATGACGTGTTCTTAAACCACAGAATTGTTCTCACCTTTGTGCTCTTGAGTGTGTGTAGATTCTGTTCTTACCTAGGAACAAATCCCAAATAAGAAAACAATGATTAAGTACCGAAAAACAGTCAGGCATTGGTTCGAAAAAGGAAATATTTATTTAAAAACTTCACATTAATAATAACTTTTTGTTATGATGACTGTAGTGGTCTCTACTTTTTTATTTAGTATCTTTTTTATAAGGTGATATTAGCAAATAGAACAGCATCTACACCAATGGGCCATTTCATTAAGTACACCTTATTGTGTCTACACTCTTTGTATCTCTTTGTATTTATTAGGTTTGTTTACCATGTCAGTGCATATTTCAAATGAAGCTCCTCTTGAAGTGTAGTAGCTTTGAAAGCAAAGATATCTATTGGTATCAGCCCATATTAAGATTTAAATTATTCAGTATGAGAACATCCCTAAATACAGCAGAATATACTAAAAACAGTCGTTCATCTAAACTTTACTGCTTAGGATGTGAAATGTAGCCTCATTTAACTTCAAGCAATGTTCAGAAAGACACAGTGAATTCAGAAAGGTCTTAGAGGCTATATAAATATCATATGACATCAGCTTAAGTTGCCCCTCAGGCAGCTTCCTCATTCACATTCATTTACCATGCCAGCACTTTGAGGTGAGAGAGTTCGACACTGACTGCCAGATCCTAAATATTTGATAATGTTCCAGCTTCACTGTCCACCCATTGTGGTAACAGTTTGCCTACAAATGACTGTGTCCTTGAATACCGAATTGCACGTTTACTTGTATTTCTTTTGAGTCTTTGTAATACACAGAATGTCTGCCGATCAGATCAAATGTGCGGTTTCATTGTTGTAAATGAATTTTCAAATGTTGTACTTTCTGGTCTGCAGCAAGCCAGGGCAGAACAAGAAGAGGAGTTCATCAGTAACACGCTGTTCAAGAAGATCCAGGCTCTGCAGAAGGAGAAAGAAACACTAGCCGTCAATTATGAAAAAGAAGAAGAATTCCTCACCAACGAGCTCTCTCGAAAACTTATGCAAGTGAGTGCTGAGCCGCAGTCATACTGGGTTAGCTTTGTTTGTTCTCTGTGGGCTGCAGGACAATTTATATGTATTGTAAGTTTCCCGTTTATTAGGTAGATCTACCTTATATGCACACGTGTAGACCTTTGAAGTTCTGCTGTCATTTTGTACTCGTCTACATGCTCATGTACGGAACTTCAGTTATGAGCCTTTTTACTTACAAGGAAAGTTAATAGCCTTCTCACAATTGCCATTATAGTTCACTGTGGCACATAAAAATGTTTCAAAGTCGATTGTGAATGTCACTGGATCCTCTGAAGTATGAGGTCACTAAGGAGTCGAAATATGTATATTGCGACATGCAACCTGACACTGCTGAGTAATTGAACTGACATCAGAAGAGTGGCAACCTCACTAAAATACCCCAGCAAACTTGTTAAATGTTGCTGTTAAGTTACATTTTGAATAGCTGTTGTTACAGAATGGAGCTGAACAGCTGTTTTAAATGTGATTTCATGCAACATCATTTCAACGCACAGGAGTGTTAGCTTGTATGTAGCATATATGTTGCAGTATTCATGTTTCAGCTCCTCAGTGACCTCATAATTCAGGGGGATCCAGTGACATTTGGGGGGAAAATTTACACAGGACAAAACATATCGCCTTTCGCATTTTTGATTATCGTGGGGTGTGATGGTGGCGTTTGTTTTATCTATTTATTTATTTATTTTAAAACTTGGTCCTGTGGTCAGAAACTGACTGCTGATGAAGACCTAGACCAGTGATGCTCATTCCACGCCATAAGCTTGAATTGGCGGCTCCTGTGGCAGTGAACAATTACTATGTGATAGCATAACCTAAAGGATAATAGCTTTTAATTATATTAAACATTTAATATTAAACAAAAATTGGTCATCATTTTTCAGTAGACAAATTTAGTTAAATATTAGCTTACTGCATGCTGTGAATTTGTACTGGCATGATGTATAAAATAACAACAGCACAAATGATGCAGGCTTGTTTTATACAAGGAACATCAAAGCACAGATTGCAAATCTGAGTGTTTCCACAATGCTTTTACTTTTATACTGTAATGTATTTTGTACATGCTTCTAGTGGCATAAAGATCACTTTGTGCATGCATGTCTGCTTGCCTTGTGTGGCTGGTTAAAACTGTGTTTCAACTGTTCTTGTAATACTTATCAGTATGACTGAAAGGCATCAATCCCCTGAGAGCTGTGCCAACAACAAGCATCCGTAGTTCTGTGAGACTCTGTGCTTGGTTTTGTGCCCTGTTTTGCTGTTTGCTCGTAAAATCGTTGATATACCACCCAGTTCTACTCCTGAGTGTCTGAGGACCGCTAGGCTTCACTATAGCTAACAAATTGTCCATGAAAAAAGATAAGATAGAATCTTTAACTGTGCTCTACAAGGTGTGCCTAATAAAGTGTCAATAAGTGTAGAAGCCTAAACCTCAAAACACATTGTTTTGCCTAATCCAGCAGAGATGAAAGAAAAGCCAGTAAATTTTGACGATGAAGCAATGCTTTCTGTAATGGCTTAACTTGAGAGCAGATGTTTGCTTCCAGTTTTGGGCTGTTGCTCAAGGTCTGTAGTGATAGATACTTTGTACTGATCAGTCAGTCATGGTGGCCTCTTGCTTAAATCCATTTAAAGAAAAAAAATGTAACGACAGTTTGAAAATGCAGAATGTTCTCGGCAAGGTCTTTTCAGGGCATTTAGGCGCTGCATCATGTGCTTTTGGGGAACATTTTGCGTGGGTGGAATTTGTTGAGTGGCTCCCCAAGGCCACATTTCTGGTTGCCTTCAACATTTCTAGAAAGAAACTTAAGTGTCTATGTATGGGTGTGGGTGTGTGTGAGGAACAGACACCTGTGAATGTGCACTGTCTCAGCACAGGTGGGAATGGGTAGAACGGTAAGCATTTTTTTTTCTTTCCCTTTGGAATGCAGCTCTCTGCATTAGCATCTGATAGAAGTCCCACACCTTCCACTGCAGTACTGAGAATGCATGAGTCTTGAAGACACGTCTCTTCTCTCTCCTCTCTCAGCTACAACATGAGAAAGCTGAGCTGGAGCAGCACTTGGAGCAGGAGCAGGAGTTTCAAGTTAATAAACTGATGAAGAAGATCAAGAAGCTGGAGAATGACACCATCTCCAAACAGCTCACCTTAGAACAGGTATTCTCAAGCTGCCATCTTTGGTGCAAAACATTTAAATATAGCAGTCCTGGGCACTGCATCAAATTGAGCTACTTGACTTTAAGTCAATGTGTATTAGTACCAAGGAAACACTCAGTCTCATAAAATCATAGTACATAGTGGTGTGATAGATAGGTGTGTACCAATCATGACATTTTATCTGACCATTACATTACCACTACAAATAATTGCGTATTAACAGTGTAATAGTCTTTTTTTTGTTCATTATATGATGTTACAGTGCAAGCCCAAAGTGGCCCGATTAGCTATCTTGCTACCTTTCTGTCAATACTTAGCAACTCTTAACTGATGACAGAAAAAAACAAAGATTACTCACAGACTTTCAACATTTTGGCACAATTCATATAGAGAAACTTAATGAGTCAGATTTCTTTACATTGTGGTGCTGATAGAAACTGGAAATTTTAATGTCTACAACACTAATATAGACATTATATTCACTACCCAAAACCAGAAGTGAACCTGCATGTCTACTGAGTTTTTATATGCAATGACAATGATAAAGGTAAAATTTGGTAAATTTGAAAAAATAAGTTTTTTGGGGGACTGTATTGCTCTGTGTGTACCTCTCCACCACGTATGGTGGCCAAAACCTGATCACAAAACTATCATAAAACACTCTTAGGAACCAGCCAGCATATTGATAACCATTTCATTTAATAACTTTCTAGAGGTATTTACCTTTTCAGATGTTTTCCTCACCAGCACTGTGAAAAATTCTGAATTGAAGGTCCGCTATAACGAAGCATTTCACACCAAACTACTGTGAAAGGCTTCGCTTACATCTTAACCATTTTATTATGCGGAAATGTAGAAAAATACAGTGAAATTCCACTTTAACAAATGCAAACATGAAATAAACAAACATTCACTGCTAAGGTGTTATAACAGCAAGTCAGAGGTTAGAACTTTTGGGGCCAGTTTCTCAGACCCAAATTAAGCATAAGCGTTGACTAAAAAGCATTTTCTGTGGTGATTTATGATTGGCACTGCAGTTTAATCCAAGAATATGCCTATTCCTTGTCTGGGCAACCAGCTGCTGTTGTTTTCGTAAATTTTCATTACATTTTTTGATGTGCATTTACCGCGACAGATGAAAACCCAGTTCACATTCTCTTTGTTGCAATGTAAACAAAAAGGCTGATGTGTACATCCCTCAAATACCCCACTCAAATAATTAATAACTCATCTTAATGAAAAGGGACGCAGCCCGCGTCCCTATAGGAGTTGGTGTTCTGCTTACAGGCTCAGTTCCTTTTGTATAAACAAGGCTGTTCTGTCTTTTTTCAGCTCAGGAGAGAGAAGATTGACTTGGAAAACACATTGGAGCAAGAGCAAGAAGCACTGGTCAACCGACTATGGAAGCGAATGGACAAGCTGGAAGCTGAGAAAAGGTCAGTGGTGTGTTTTATTGACAGAACCCTGGAGGGGAAGTTTAACCCAAGCATGCTGAAAATTCTGTTGAATATGTGAACTATTTGAGCTGTTGTGGTTGCTTTTAATATACTTATAATTTGTATCATATATTTATCTTCACCCAGTAGGATAAGCGGTTTAGATGATGTGTGTGTGTGTGTATTTATCTTCAATAATTTACTGCATTCTTACATGCACAAGTTTTGGAGTTTCACTGTTTGCGAATTAGTAAATTGTTCCATCACATAGTAATTTACCAGAGCCCTCTCTGATAAAAATAAATCCAAATGCAATGTTGTATGTTGTCAGTGTTAGTAAATTCCTTATTTACAAATGCATAGACATGCTAGCTGATTGGTTTCTCGCATGATGATATGTGTTGGAAAGTAAAATCACGTGAGAGTGTACGGAAAAACACAGAGGACATTCGCTCTAGTCTACGTGTGATATCAAATAAATCTATAACCTAAGCACAAAAATATCATAACTGTGCCATATAAATAGGCCTGTCCCAGTTATTACATAACTACTTGAAAGAAGTTATTTGAGCTGCGTGCAATTATTTAAGCTTACTGCAGTTGTTAGCTTTTACATATTTCACATTGCTTTCAGTCTTTAAGCCGCAATTGGGTGTGTTTTTATTAGTTGAGTTGAGGCAAATTTATATAAATAATAATAAAAAAAAAAAAAAAGCACAAATTTTTCAAGGCACGTCATTGTTCTTACGAAAGCAACAAAAGCTCTGATCTTCTAACTAGTGCTGCAATACCTTTAGAGGTGAGCAATACTAGGGGGTAATACTGATTTGGGCTGAAACTGTATTTTATCATCAGGTGGCTGATAGGAATCGGGGACAGCTAAGAAGCAAGAAAATTATGTTGTTTCTTGTATTTTTTTTTAATACTTTTAGTTCCTGGTTATTGTTTTTGTTCCTTGAACAGTTTTGGAGCCCCGATTATGTATTATGAATACTTCGTAGTAGCTACTGAATAATAAGCATAAGCTTAAAGGCTTTAGTTACAGTAGCTGTTTTTGCGAAGTGATGCGTTTTTGGGTTTGCTAATGTGTCTTACTGCTGCATCCCATGGCTGTAGGATTCTTCAGGAGAAGCTCGACCAGCCAGTCTCCGCTCCTCCTTCCCCCAGGGACATCTCTATGGAGATTGACTCTCCCGAGAACATGATGAGACACATCCGCTTCCTGAAGAGCGAGGTGGAGAGGCTGAAGAAGAACCTGCGCACTGCCGAACTGCAGCGTGAGTGCTAGAGCCAGCCAAGGCTCAGCTATGCTCACTCAACACGAAACATTTAGCAAAGCATGTGTTATAGGCCATAGATAGTAGAAGGTGTCTTTATATATCATTTTCACCTGTCTGCTTGAAATATTATCATGAAATAGCTAGGGATGCATTGAAATTCTAGCCAGTAATTTTTTTTATTTATTTTTTTAGCCAAATAGCCAAAATGGTCAAATAGCCAAAATGGTCAAACTGGAATCTCAAAGTTGTATAGTGAGTCTTGACTCCAGCATAAATTCATTGGGTTCAGTGTGATTTTTGTTCTGTGAAAGGTTCTCTAAGCTTGCAGCAGTTGCTAAGAAAGAATGCATTTGTGGATGGAGCATGGATGAGTCAATTAGAAATAGTGGTTTAAAAGACACTGCTTTTTTGCTGTACTACACCAGTTCAAGATTTATGTACAGTCTGGTCCGTGTATGGACAGTGACACAATTTGTACCACCGAAATGGATTTGAAATGAAGCAGTCAAGATGTGACTGAGGTGTAGACTTTTGGCCTTAATTCAAGGGGTTTAACAAAATATTGCATTAACTCTTTAGGAATTGCAGCCATTTTTTACAGTCTCCATTTTCACAGGCTCAAAAGTAATTGGACAGTTGACTAATAAGCAGTTTCATTTCCTGGTGTGGCCTGTTCCCTCGTTATTTCATGACAAATTAAGGAGATAAAAAGTCTGGAGTTGACAGATTAAACCAAGATTAACTCGTACCAGAAGGATGAGAAGAGTATGGAGAAGGAAATGAAGGGCTCCTGATCTGAAGCATACCACATCTGTCAAACATGGTGGGGTAGGCAAACAGTGTTATGGTGTGGGCATGTATGGCTGCCAGTGGAAATAGGTCACTGGTGTTTATTGATGATATGACTACTGATAAAAGTAGCAGGATGAATTCTAAAGTGTACAGAGTCATACTTTCTGCTTAATGACCCGAAACATTCCGCAGAAGCAACCCAAGAGCTTCTCAAGGCAAAGAAATGGAATGTTCTTAAATGGTCGAGTCAGTCACCTGACCTCAGCCCATGTGAGCATTTTACCCTAGTGAAGACAAAACTGAAGGCATAAAAACCCATAAAAAAGCAGCTGAAGGTGGCTGCAGTAAAGGCCTGGCTGAGGATCTCAAATGAGGAACCTCAGCATTTAGTGATATCCATGGGTTCCAGACATTGTGCAGTCATTGACTGCAAAGGATTTGCATTAAAGTATCAAAAAGAATCCTTGTCATTATAGTTGTTAATTTGTCCAATTAATTTTGAGCCTGTGAAAGTGGAGCAACTATGTAAAAAAATGGCTGCAATTCCTGAAGAGTTAATGCAATATTTTTGGTAAACTCCTTGAATTAAAGCTAAAATTCTACACTTTAGTCACATCTTGACTGCTTCATTTCAAATCTATTGTGGTGGTAAAGAGGCAAAATACTTGTAGAGTGTATATGGGTTTTTTTTAATGGCCATTGTCACAAACCAGCTTAACAGAATATCTAGGTCCAAGCACCAAATGAGCAAGCCAAAGGCAACAGTGGCAAAGAAAACCCCCCCTTAAGACCTAGAGGAAGAAACCTTCTGAGGAACCGTGAGTCAAAAAGGGAACCCATTCTTGTTGACACCAAAATGAGAGCAAGAATGATAATACAAACAATAGCAATATGAATAAAGGATAAAGGTTTGAAAGCTCATTTCTTTTTTTTTTTCCTATGTTCCCTATTGAGCAAACATCAGAGAGACATAAGGAAGGAATAAATACATACGGTATACAAACTGGAAGTGTAAAAGTGGTATCAGTGCATATCTGTCACTGACTACATATATATATATATATATATATATATA
>JAILXH010288731.1:39073-60808 GCA_023558415.1 Piaractus mesopotamicus | reverse complement strand
GTTCTTACTAGAACCAGAAAGTTTGACCATATCAGCCCAGTTTTATCAAACCTACACTGGTTGCCAGTTAAATTTCGCATAGATTACAAAATTCTTTTACTGACCTATAAAGCTCTAAACGGACTTGCCCCTCAGTACCTGAGTGAACTTCTCTCTTACTGTGAACCATCGTGCCTACTTAGATGACAAGGTGCTGGATCACTATTAGTACCTAGAATTAATAAAATTACATCGGGGGGAGAGCCTTCTCATACAAAGCCCCCCCAGCTTTGGAATAACCTCCCAGTCAGTGTTCGGGAATCAGACACAACCTCAGTCTTTAAGTCTAGGCTAAAAACTTACTTTTACTTTAATTAGTTTTCCCTGTCAGATAAAAGGTGCAGATCTGGGGGTTCATGGACATAGAATATTATGGTAAACTGGTAGTGTTGGTGCGGTCATCCCGCTGCTCTCAGGCGTTCACTCAAGTTTGCTGACGGTGGAGCGGAGGGACGCTGACATCTCAGGGAGCCCTCATGTCTCTGTTTCCTTTCCGGTTTCTCCCTTTCAGTTAGGCTGTAATATCTAGACCTGCCGGAGTCTCTGTTGCTCTGCTAATACTGTAATCTGTGATCAGGCTATATTGTCCAGAATGTTAGAAATTTGGCAGGAAGAGCCAGGAAACTTGAGCTTCGGCGTTGACTGGAGCCCCATTTCCCCTAGGAGGTTTAAATTCCTTGGACAGCTTGTCCAAGGTGGCTGCATCTAAAGGAACATGACCAACTTCTACTTCGGTTTCCTTAACTTCACCTCCCTTATTATGGACCTCAGAAGACCTAATAGTGATTGGTTTCATCTGAACTGTCTTATCACTAGTAGGTTCAGAATCCTCATCAGAGGAGGAGGTTTCTGATCCATCAGAGGAAATTGTATCCAATTCTGGATACAGCAAAGCCAACAGTGGAGGATCTTCATCCTCTGTGCACCATGTCTGACCTAGAGGAGGGGCTACAGGTGGAGGGTGGCACTGATGCTTTGACTTACATTTACAATTGGCCTGTTGCTGTTCAACCTTGGTCAATGATTGTTTAGGTTTTTTTACATGTTCTCTGGGCATTCATGGCAGATATTTTATGCTTTTTACATTCGCTCTAGGATCTTTCCCTCAGCTTCCTCTAGCTTATCCTCCATGTTTCTTAGCTTATACTTCCAGTACTGCTTTATTACAAAAAGACATTCCTTAACTGAATCATACCTGATACCATAACCCACAGCTGTTTTACATTCCTGAAGAGTCCATTCTCTATCAGCAGAAAAACCTTTGGATAAAAAGTACAGAGTTGTTTTTTGCTCATGAATGTGTTTCCCTATTATGTCATCCACTACCTTCTCAAATGCACATTCAGTGCATTCAGGCATTTCAGTTCTTTCCTTAACTAGTGTACTCTTTCTGAAGTTAAGAGGTTTCCATGAGTCTTCCTCAAGATTCTGTAGGCAACAAGAGAACAAGCTAAGGCAAAAACACAACCAATTTTCCCTCACTGCCTGCTCTGTACAAACAAAGGAGTCAAGGTTAGAGTGTTAACCCCCTTCACCTCATCCCTTACTGCAAAGGGCGGGTGACAAGTATTGGGTCATTCTACAGAAATGTCTACTTTTGGAGTGGCAAGGTGTCTTAAAATTTATTTATTTTTCTAACATTTAAACTTAGACTATGTTATTGCATAACTTATTAGCTGTACAAATACACATAAATGACAGCTTAATGATTTTTTACTTTTTTTGTACATTTATTAAAAGATTGTGTGTACCGTCTTTTTGTCACTGGTGTTACCTTACTCCTTTGGCAATATTAAAGGCTTTTATGAAATATTATTTGCCAATCTCTTCAACACATGTAGTCAGAGTTAGAGAAGAATAATGATAATGCAACAAACCAGGAGATTATTCTTTCATTTATTTTATTTAGGTCTGTTAAAGGTCTGTTTTTTTTCACTTGCGCAACCATATATTTGCTATAACAAGGAAAATATTTAAAAAAAAAAAAACACTAATGATGAAATGCCTTAAATCTGAACTTTTGAATGTAGCAAAAGTCAAGTAATACAAAATTATTATCATATCAAATGTGACACTTTTTTATTTAACATGACAGAAAAACACACAGTAACACCAGTGACACAATGAAACACCAGTGACATACATAAGACCAAAGATCTCCCAAATCTCATTAAGAGAGTGAGACTAAATTGTTACATTTGGCATAAAATCAAAGGTTATCATTGATACTTAATGAAAGCACTAAGTATGTTACAAGGTTGTGAGTAAGAAGAGTGAAGTGGAATGGTCCCCATTTTTCATTTTATGTTTAGATCAATTTCAAACCTTCCTCTTAAAAAGTACAATCTTAGCAAAAATTTGTTTTCAGAGAATTAGAGTGTATCTAATGTCCCCAGTTATATTTTGCCATTCCTTCTGATGATCAAGACTCTGCAGACAGAATAACCAGCTGTGTGTCAGGTATTTCTCAGTGGATGTCACAAAATTCTCTACAATTAATCACAAAAAAATGGATAATAATGATCTTTGGTACTAAAACTCAGAGAAAATGCTTTATGAGAAACTTGGTTCTTTAGCTTTATATACCAAACCTGAAGTACGAAAGCTGGGTGTGATCAGACTCTGAGCTATGTTTTATCTGCATGTAAACACAAATGCTAAAATAGCTTTTTATCATTTGAGAAATATTAAGTTCAGCCTTTTCTGTCTCAGAGCAACGCAGAGAAACCTGTTCATGCATTTGTTACAAGCAGAGTTGATCACTGTAATGATCTTCTTACTCGACTTCCTAAGAAAACAATACATCCCTTACAGCTCGTACAAAATGCAGCAGCACGGATCCTAACAAAACCAAAAAAGAGAGATCATATCATATCTTATGTTTCGCTCTCTTCTACCTTTCACTTAAATCATTTATTCCCTTCCTCTTTTTTTGTCAATGTCTCTGGCATAGCCCTGTTTCTTTCTGTAAGTATTCTGCTCTGCATTCAGGATCAGCCTCCCTACGCTGTTTGTAAAGTTGCTGCTTCTCAGCTTCATTTAATTGAGACTTTACTGACCAAAAGAGGATTAACAGTGATAAAGAATCATGAAATCTGTGTGGCATTTTATGCAAAGGAACTCAATGAACAGCTTTGAATAACATTTATCTATGCACAGAAGTCACTGGTGTTACACATAAGAAAGGTAACACCAGTGACAGTAACACCAGTGACATTTTTCATGAAAAATGCATTTAACAAAATAGCTGTTCCAGTGTATTAAACTACATGTTGTGAGTCATGGAATATCCACTAAAATATGTAATTTAATCCATTTGTATTCAATTTTTTCACAATCACCTAAGAATAAAGTAGGTAACGCCAGTGACGTCAACTAAAAGCTTCATATGAAATCATGAGCTAAATGAGAAAATTTCTGATAACTGAAATGACACAGTGGACTTACCATGTGCTTCTCTTCAAAGATCTTTAGGAAATAGGTAATAGGAAGTCAAGCGATGTCATCAGTGTGATTTTTATTTCAAAATAAGAGATTTTTTGTTATGCGGTAACACCAGTGACATGACTCCTGGGGACAACTTTCTTTATACATTTTATAATATTTATTCGGCATTTGTTTTCTTTATGTCGTTTAAATCATTTATTTCATAGTCATGTATAAATTATTGCTGTTAAAACGACAGAAAAACATTTTTTACCTCAAAATATGGCACTCACCCTTTACACATGGCTGTGGGGACAAGCACTTTTGGGGTTCTTGGCATTCTATATGATTGATTTAAAAACCAATATTGCTAAATTGATGACTGTAATTGATGGTGTAATCGTTAAAATAAACTATTGTTTTATTTTAAAATATAAAACAATGTGTCCCTAATGTGTTTTTCAAGTGTAATTTATCTGTAAAGGCTAGGGACACAAAAATGGACGTTTCTGTAGAATGACCCTATTACTTTTCTACAACAAAAGGCCATTTGCTAAAACTCTACAGTAAACATGGTTAAGACCTTTAAGAAAATAACATATAAGGGAAAACAACATATATTGAGAATATTTTCTCTCAAGAAAGAACAATATAAACTAAGTAGGCCACATAGTGCATATGTTCACTTACTTGACATGGTATCTCCCTTACGTTTTTAGTCCTCGGGCATCCCATCCATCCAACCATATGTGCAGCCCACCTTGTAGACCAAGATCTACCAGTACTTTAGAGGCTAGTACTTAACAGACCTGGTAAAGATGGCACTGATGATGTTTTACTAGAGGTTACAGAAATTATTAATTTACTTTGATATTATATGTTAAAGCTTTTCTATAACATTCTATAGAACAAATGATTTCAGTATTTTAGTTCTCTTTTTTAAACAATTCTGTCCATCCCCTCCATGATGTGTCATCCAGGAACACATTAAGCTACTCCCTTCTTGTGCTCTTTTGAGGTCTTCACTGCAAACTGCCATCAGGCTTCACAATGCCTCCCCCATTTGTCATGGAACTGCACTAGTAAGTCACTGGATCTCTTTCACTTACATTATATATATATCTTCAGAGCAGATGTTTATAGAGTAATGTTAGAGATTAATGTCATGGAAATTAATGCAATACATTTGTTTCTGTCTCAGTGGCCTAACTTGACTATAAACATGAGGTCCGAAATAACATTTACAGCATATATTGATTAATATGAAAGTGGCTGTAAAATACATTTCCAACTTGTCTCACTTGAAAATTTACTGTATGTCACATAATCAGCTCTGTCACTTTACTATAACAGTTGTCCCTACATTGTCATTTTAACCCAGATAGTATTAGGTTTTATGTCAACATTTATGACATCAAAATGGACAAAATCAGCCTTTATTACAGCTCACACCAGTAAAAATCAGTGCTTACAAATATTAATATTTGTATATGCCACTTGTCATGACGGGCTTTTGTAGGTGTAATGCAGCCTTATGAAGACGGTCTTTAATTAAATTATCGTCTACTACATTCATTGCATACATGCATTATAATTATAAAAAACAGATAATTTGGATGAAGGAGACATTTGAAAAGAGTCAAACTATTAATTTCCACTATAAAATCAAATGTCATGTTCTATGTTTTTATTACTGTTGTTGCAAGAACGTTTTTGATTAATATTCAGGTGCATCATCTTTTCACATAACACATGCCACATGTTTATAACCAAAGTATGATGTAACAAAATTCTCAAATGTAAGTAGATATGCTGTTTTCAGACAACAACACATGATATATGATGATATATAGAGACAAGGTCTCTACGTACTTTGCCTTTGTTTTCATGATTTGGGCAGCAAAAACAAAATCAGAAGCTATTTATTATAAATGTATATGATCGTTCTTAGACTATTTTACTTTGCCAACATTCAAATGAAGATTAACTGCACCCAGTGAAACACAAAATTAAGGCAAATATTACATAAAAGACCAAATGGCTTTCAATTATATACTATCAAACTACATACAGTGCAATATTTAGACTGTGACAAATATTGTTGATTTGCTTCTATATTCCTTTGAATTCTACTGAAATTACACTTGAAATCACCAACAATTGTCAAGAAAAAAAGATGGTGTCACACATCACATTAGAGAGATACAATGTTTCAGTGAGTGACTTCATGTAAAAGGTTCTACATTTTATCCTTCAAATTTATCAAATGTTTAGACATTAAAAAGCAGAAATTAAGAGTCTGGAAGAGATTTATGTCCATTAAAGTATTGTACTAGAAACTCTTGTGGTCTGTCAGAGAGAGAGTGCACTCATTGTAGAGATGGAGATCATGGTGGTGTTTTTTTCAGTTTAGAAGCATGATTTCATTTCATTTGATTTTTATGATAATTTGTACGGATGGTTTCTCTCAGCTTCAAACTTGCAGAAGATATAAAGTTATAACTTGTGCTTATTTCCAAACCACTTGCATCAACCATGCCCTTGCTATACCTCCTCTACTGAGGCAGTTTTTATGATCCTCCAAAAGATTTCTTCAGACTGCTTTCAGCCTGCTCCTTGGTGATTTGTTCCCAGGCAGGAGGGATAACAGCAGGTTGTGTCTCATAGTAATTGGCAAATTCCTCATTGAATTTGGCCATCACATATTTCCAGTAGTTGGAAGCCTCAGTGGTGTCTGGAGGGATGCGCCAGTCGGGATAAATCTCATGATGCCTCTTGTAGGGATGTGGCTTGTTACCTGTCTTCTCACATATAAACGACTTTTCACTAAACACAGAGGAGGTGCATATGTCAGTCACAAGTTTTGTAGTTACACATGAATGATAGGAGATCAATCCCTGGGGTCTGTGAATTGTGGCAAAGTGTTCAGTGTGCCCTGTGCCTGTTGCTTCACATGGGACACCACAGAATGGACACTGTTCTCCACAACCCATCAACTGTTGTATAAGCTCCTCTACAGGTTTGAACTGAAGATTTTCTATTTTCTCTTCCAGACTCTGTATTTCACATTTTTGGTGCAATAGCATTCTCATTTCGTCAAGGGATTTTTTGAGCCATTCTAACAAGTCTGCCAGACTCTGTTTTCCACATTTCTGTTGCACTAGCATTTTCATTTCCTCAACTGAGTTTGTGAGCCATTCAGCAAACTGTTCAACATTTGCATTGTTTAGACTCACAAGCTCTTCAATGGAATCCACAGAAATGACCAGGGTCTCTTCCAGGTCTTTGCAAATGGTAAAAACAAAATCTCTAATGCTGCTGGATTTCTGTTTATCCACCTGTGCTTTGGAGATAGACTTTGTTATGTCACTGGTAATCTTTGATAACAGTTGCTCTTCTAATTCAGCAAGTTTGTTCTCAGTTAAGAAACAATTTACAATTTCTTTCAAAATCTTGATCTTAATAAAAAAATCGTAAGTAGTAATATACATGACATAATCTGAATAGCTGGATTCATCCAGCAATTCTTTTAAAATAAACTCCTGAAAAAATGTGCGTGTTTTGAAATGATTTTTTTCTTTTATCATTTCATCGACAATTTCAATACCAAGGGATTTGGAAAGATAAGCTTCCACTGCAGGCATAAGACAACGATTTGCAAAATCTTTCGCTTTCTTTTGACATTGATCCCGTTCATGGAATAAATCCTTAAAGTCCCTGCAGTACATATCTCGGGACTGTTCTAAGTGTCTGCGGGGGTCGTTCTCCTGAATAAAACTATCGTGCATGGTCTGAAATTTCTTGCCTGCAAAGCCACATATGTGCTTTTTCAATGGGACTTCAATTTTCTCACAGTGTTTAGGAGTATGGGAAGAGATTAATCCCTCATCAACTATCTGCAAAACCTCCCTGATGTATGTGTCATCATAATCAGTTTTGGTTGCGACCTTTTCTGCTATGAACTGCTCTGATTTTGCAATGATTCTCTCAGACAAACTTTGCAGTTCACGCACTGTGTGCCTATTTAAAAAGTTCTGCACTTTGTTCCCTTTTGTGACTTTGAAGGAACCTGTCCCACAGTCCATTAGATTAGTTTGGTCAAGTTCCTCAGTGACTGAGCTTCCCTTGTGTTGCAGGTTCACCCTAAGTTGTTTAAAAACACAATCCATGATGTTTCGTTTAGGAAGTGGCTGGAAAGACAGTTTCTCAATGGTTTCATTCCACATCTTCTCAAAGTCCTGCTCTAGATCCTTATCCGTCTTTTGGAATTTGCTTTTTCTACACTCTTCAAGCAACGCCAGCACTCTCTGTTCCATCGTCTCTCTTTGTGTCTTTCTGATGTTCTCTAGCTTTGTCACTGCTTTACGGACGGTTGCAGCAGCTTCTAGTTTGTTGTTGACTGTATTTTCCAACTCTCGACGTAAAGATTTTCCACTGTTCATGAAGTCTTCTCTGTATCTCTCCACAAGCTCTACGTGACCCTCTGTTTGTTCGTAATAACTGGTAATGTTGTTAAGAATGGTGCTTTCCTCTTTTGAAAGCTCTGACAATGCGTCACTTTTCAATTTACTAACAAGCTCGCTTAAGTCATGTGCAGTAGTGATTTCAGAGAACTTCCCAAAATTGGAAATGTTTGCCTCAGCTTTTAATGTCCAGGTGTGCATGTGCTTTCTGAATGACCAGGCCAACTTGTTGAATTCCACACATATTCTCCTGTATGCGTCTGCCACTAGGCTGTTCCTGAAACTGAAGATGAAGTTTTCAAACTTCACAGAACTCCACAAACTTTTTGTCCACTCAAGAAACTCAGTCATGTTATTTCGAGATGTCTTGCATTTCCCAAGATCATCTATCATTCTCTTTTTGAACTCAGCAATGGTTTCGCTGTAGCCTGCACTGACCGATGCCATTGGTGGGTTCCCATGCCAGAGTCCAGGAATATACCAGTTGGATGTCTGTGCATCATATTCCATAACGTCGGTGAATTTTGTTATCTGGTCATTATTCTCCATTTTAGCTGCTAATTCCGTCATTTCATTCAGTTGATCCAACAGAAGTGTTCGGTCTCTGATGTTCTTATTATGTGCTGATACATCTCCTACATTCTGGTGCACAAACACACACTTTGGTTTCTTACCCACTTGCTTCATCCTGAGAAAGGCATGCACTACAATCTGCAAAATGTCCTCCATGTCAGTGGAGTTCTCCATGGCAATGTTGATTATTGTAACATCACTTAAACCAACAACAAGTGTAGCCAACTCATTGTCATGCTCATGGCTGTTATCCAGTTGTGCTAATTCAGGAGATTTTAGCCCCTCAGTATCAATAATTACTAAGAAGTCACAGTTTAGTACTTTTCTGAACTCCTCTGTGACTTTGAGCAGCAGCATAAAAGCCCCTCTAGTACATCTCCCACTACTGACTGCAAACTGAACCCCAAACATGGTG
Organism: Piaractus mesopotamicus; assembly: GCA_023558415.1. Classification (NCBI taxonomy): domain Eukaryota; kingdom Metazoa; phylum Chordata; class Actinopteri; order Characiformes; family Serrasalmidae; genus Piaractus; species Piaractus mesopotamicus. The sequence goes on along the minus strand of JAILXH010288731.1, from coordinate 51,892 downwards.
TTCAGCAGTGTGGATTTCCCTGTGCTCTGAACTCCTAAAACTGTAACTACCATTATTTTATTGCTAGGCTGCAACAAATCGTTCAACTCTTTCAGGACATCACTGATCCATCTCATCGGTATATTAGATGCCTCTCCATCTAGAAGTTCTAAAGGGAATCCTTCAAGCAGCAGCTCTGCACACAGCTTTGGAAGATCTGATATTTGTTTGTCAGATTCACCATTTTCTGATGAAGAAACCTCAGATTCATATATCTGACCCAGCTCTCTTAGAAAGTGCTCAATTCCTAGAGAGCAACACGAGATTTCTTTGTCCAACTTTGAAATCTCCTCTTTGTTTCCTGAAGACTCTTGGCATTTCTGATATTGCTCCTTAAGAGCTGAGACATTTTTAGTGGTCAGGTTGTCCAGGTTCATCCTCATCCATTTCAAAAAGTAGGCTCTTTCCAGGCGAGGTCTTGAAAGTGCTTCAATAAATTGTGTCATCGTCTCTGATGTTTTAAAACTGCATTGCTGCTTCCTGAGCTCCTTCTTTTTGGCACTAAGATCACATTTATACATTTCAATGCTCTGATCTCCTGCTTTCCGAAGACGGCTCTCTTCTTTCTCCAGCTTTGACAGTTCTTTCCAGAGTTGCCCCTGAAGAGGAAGTTGGGCTTCTTTGAACTGTGGTATGGCACCTATTTTTGAAGTGATTTTGTCTGCAAGGACCTTTGCATTCTTACATTCGGTGATGTCCTCATCTACTACGATCCCAAGTTCATGTGCCACTTCAGTCATCTTCTCCAGTGACTTATTACTCTGACTGTTCTTAATCACAAAGTTCATCTTTGCACGCAGAGTTTTGACAAAGCTATCTTCATTCTGTTTGGCCCTAAAAATGAAACTGTTTCTTTTTAGGTTCAGTTGTTGGGCTTTTGTTTTTAGATCCTTGGTCTCAGAGTTTCCAACCAAAACCAGCTGTCCTCTAATTGGCTGATTTGTCACAAATTTGTGTTTGTCCAGTTTGTCAAAAAAGACAAAAACTGCATTAGATATCTGACACAGGAAAGAGTACTGAGTTTCAAACATACTGATGTCACCCCTTAAGTTAGCCACAGCCACAGGTTCAGGGAAGATGTCAATGTTTTTGTTCCCACATGGGAGATACCAGCTGATCTCCACCAAACCGTTTGATATTTGTCTTGGAACGTCACCACATTCCATGTCTTTGTGTACAAAGATATCCTGATACTGCTGGGGATTGCTGAGCAATTTGTTTAAAATCTGAGATTTGGAAGTGCAGCAGTCACCTAGCCGTACAAACGACACTAGAGGGATGTCAAAGAGAACTATCCTACCTTCAACAAATCCATTTGGGTCCTCCAATGAGTGTGGTTTGTATTTTTTCACAATATCTCTCATTGCCCAGAGCATGAAGATGATCTTATTGGTTGCACAGTTTGGTAAGAGTAAAGGAACAGAGAACTGGCATACAGACATTTTTGAAACCATCTCTTGCTGAAGAAAACTATCAGCACACAGGAAAAGAGCATTCACAATGTCTGAAGGGTTCACTAAAAGATTCTGCTCATCTTTGTCTGCCTGGTCATCCTCCTGATCATCTTCCCAATCTGAAGTATTTGCAGCTACATTGTCTGATGCGAAACATGTTATGCTCCTGGCAGTCACATTGACCATCATCAGCTTCTTCAGGAAGCACCATGGTAAAGCTGATAGGGATTGGAGAGGGACATCTGTAATGGTCTTTTTGTCTATTTGCAGCGCTGTGCTCAATGACAGCTTATTTTGGTAATGGTGTTCCAGCCCCAAGTCTTGGAGAAAGCTGTGAAGTCTGGATTCTGCAAAAAATATTGCTAGAAATTAGTAAACAATAGTGAATATGTTAAATTTACTAAAAAGTGAAATTCAATAATCCATGGTAAACATTTCACTGAACTCTACAAACTGTTTTATGAACTGTATAAAAAAAAATCATGTGACAAGTGCCTTAAAATAAAAGTCAGTATAGTGTAAGAATTATTCATAAATGTTACTAATACACTGTATTTGATTATAAAATATTTACCAAGTTATTACCTGTATACATTAATTAGTCCATTTTTCAGCCAATCATACTAGGTCTGTTAATTAGTAAAACATAACAGAGTGGTAACAAGACTGTGAAATAATGCCCTGTATTTAATAATTAAGTATCTTCTCTTTCAAGAATATCAGTAGTATGAATTAGAATATCAGGAAGTGTAATTTAATACTAACATTAAAAAAATACTGATTGGCAAATATTACAATCACTAATGAAGGCCTTGATCTAGACTAGTATTAAATCCTATCTGTTTCTTGATATGAGTCAGTACAGCATGGTATGCATATTTGCTATTGTCTCTTGACTTGTTCTTTCCAGGGTACCTTCTTAGGAACTGGGATGTCCTCTTAATGCTTTCCAGTGGTTTGTCAGAGTGTACTTTCACATTATGGCCATAGGCATATTGTTGCCAAATACAATGGCCACACACTCCTTTACTGTTTGTGCGACCATTTTCTTATTCTGTGAGTGTCAGTACTCTGGTTGTCCTCCTATCATAAGAGCTGGTCATATACCAGAATCAGAACCATGCTATTAGTTATTCGTGTTATTCTTGGACAAATGGCCAATAGACTATCTTCTAAAAAGATTGCTCATGCACTTTTCAAACTCTTTAATGAAGATATCATTTATATCAGCTGTAATGTGTATTTCCATTCAAACCTTGCATTACAAAAGAATGAGTTTATGTGTATCTAATACCACATGCAACAGTTTGGGCACTCCTGATTAGTTGATACATTTTGGTGATTTTCTAAATAAAAAGAGGTGAACATTTTGACAAACTAAACAAATGTGACATATTTCTGCAAATGTTGATGCACAATTATTATTAAGGTCAAAGAGCTTTTGAAATATCAGGCTAATCTAAGCAGCTGACTGAATATCTGAAACAAAGATAACTGGCTCTTACAGAGCAAGAGAAGACTACAAAAAGATATCTGAACATTAAGAAATGGAAGGTAAGGATCAAGATACGAGATTTGGAGTATCCTGGAAATCTCCTGTCAGAACTGCTCACAGACTGATACCCCCACATCACTGCTAAACAGCTAAAAGAAGATGAGGCTGGCACAGGAATAGTGATGCATGGGTCTACTGTGCAGTGCTGTTGCACAAACATCATCTATGTAGAAGAGTCACCAGAAGGTAACCTTAACTGTGATCTCATCACAAAATTCAGCATCTGATGAAAAGAACACCTTGCCAACTGTTAAGCATGGGGGTGGATGTAATATGCTTTGAGATTGTACAGCAGCCAGTGGCACCGGAAATGTTGTGAGGCTAAAAAGCAGAAAACCCTGCAAGTTAATCTTCTGCAGTCAGCAAAGAAAATGAAGATGAAAAGAGGTTGGATATACATTGCTGGCACCCCTGGTAATCATGAGCAAAATAGGCTGTAAAAAATATTCATCATTATCTATGCTTTTCATCTTTCATTCAAAATATTAGCTAAAATCTAACCTTTATTTAAGGAATATAGACTGAAAGAAAAAACTAAATCTTGTCATGAAATAAATATTTTTGTATGTTTGCCTCAACTGTTGCTTTAAAATTAGTATATTCCCATTCATATTTTATATTTTTAAGTTCACCTGAACAATTAGGAACACTTAAATGGTCAGCCATGACTTCTGTTTCTCTAGAGAATATATATGAGATGAATATATTTCACTATTAGGACAATAATTAGTAAGTTTAAAACAACTTACTGACCCCACTCACAGTGAGGAGGATGGTTCAAGTGGATCTCCAAGGATCACAGATGGTAAATTGAAGACAATAATTAGGTCTTGGGGTCAGAATGTCTCCCAAACCACAATCAAACACCACTTATATAAGCACAAGTTGTTTTGTCAGGGAGTGGGGCCATATTTTATGGTCAGGTGAGACCAAAATAGAGGTTTTTGGCAAAAAACACCAGAGGTGAGTTTGGTGGGACGCAAAGACAGCCATGCAGTACCCCATTCACACTGTTAAGTATTATGGTGGATCTGTGATACTGTGGGGCTGCTTTCCTTCCAAAGGCCCTGGACAATTTATTTGGTTACATGTAATCTAGAGAGGTTCTGTATGGAGGAATGGTCTCAGATCCTTTGCCATGTGTTCTCCAGTCTTATTAAGCATTATATGAGAAGACTCAGAGCTGTTATCTTTGCAAAAGGAGGATGCAGAAAGGGTGCCAACAATTGCACACATAGTGATTAAATATAGGGTTTTTTTTCATCATTTTTTCATTTTTTTCATTGTAATAAAGGTTAGATTTTTGTTAATATTTTAAATCAAAGATCAAATGGATAAGCAATAAAGAATGTTTTTACAGCCTGTTTTGCTCTTGATTACGGGGTGCCAATATTTGTAGAGGGCACTGTAACAACAAAACAATGATCCAAAACACATCAAAATCAACTTTGAACTACATGAAAAAACATAAGATTAAGGTTTTGGAATGGCGTCACCAACCCCAGTCTGGACTGCTACTGAAAATCTGTGATTAGATCTTAAACGTGCTGTGCATGCAAGACAATGTATGACTACAAGCATGACTGGTTAATCACGCCTTAAAAAAGCACATACATAAACATGGAAAATTTAAAAAAAAGAGAAGATGAGGAGAATCCAAGGCATCACCAAGGCAGTTAGTAGGGCCACAAATTATTCTCTCTGCTTTTATTTTTAAACTGTTTACAATGTTTAGGTCTGGGGAGGGCATAGGGCAGATGGAGGCGCCCAAAAGTCCAGAGCCGGCCCTAGCAAAAGGAAATGTTTAGAGGCTTTGACTTCAGCCAAAGGGGGTCTTACCAACTACTGATTAAATAAGTGTCTAAACTTCTGCACATGCCACACTTCATGTTTTTATTCATTTTTAATTTATTAGTATGATGTTTAATTCAATATTTTTGGGGAACATCAAAGAGTCATTAAATGGTAAATTGTATACTGTAATTATTTATTTATAGTAATTTTCCTGATGTAAAACCTGGTATGTCACAATGTTTCAAATACAATTCATTCTGAATATTAATTTTATTATAACATCACTCTTAGTGTTCTACAGCTTTCTCACTTATTTTCAGACACTATAAGAAAAGTCTGCTTATTTTCTTTAGCCCATGCTTTCTAAATTAGCCCAAAAAATGTTGCTACTTCATAAAAAAAATAGAATAAAATCATAGCTTTATCATTCAGGGCCTACAATCTATATTACCTAACACACTGTCCTATTTTACCTGATCCCACCTCACTTCATAATATATCATAACTCATTTTGTTTTACTTTCACTTACCGACTGCAGCGTAGTTTTCAATAACCCCACTGTTTCCTGCAAATCCTAGGTAATTATCATACTTCTTACTTACCTGCTACCTTGTTAATTTATATACACACAGAGACACAATTATTTTTTTAAAAGTAGTTAGTAAAATCAAAAAATGTAATTAACAGAATGTAATCATGTAATCAGAATATGCATGATGTTTTTTAAGCAGATGTGCAGTAAAAACTGTAAAAATACATTTTGAAAGTAGTCTACATCTGTGATCAGTGAATGAAAGATCTGGTACAAACTATTCATGTAAATACATGGATGCTGTCAATGCACTGTACCTTTCGATGTGACAGTGTCCTCCTCATTTCCTGACTGAACAAAACAAGCTCTTGAAGAACCTTTTTGTACCTCATCTTGGATGAAGTCATCGGTGGCATCTTCAAATTCCTTGGGTTGAAAATGTTAATATTTTAATAGATATCTCAAAGGAATACTAAAACTATCCGTACTGTGTAAAAGACCTGAAAAGATTAGGATTGTAAAGCTGTTCATTTGGACAGTAATCATTTATTTGCTGAGTGCTGGTGATGGAATTTAACAAATCGATGTGATGGCTGGAAGTGTCCAAGACCAGTCTGGAACTAAACTTTGTTCTTCAAACTAACTCACAAGATATCAACTACTTTTTTTCAAAATACAAAATTTGTTACTTTTTACTGTGTTTATGTTTAATGACATATGGTGTTTTTGGGTGGCAAAACACACTGCCAAGAATGGTTTTACACAGTATGATAGGTGCCTTAGTCTTAAGTCTTTCACACAGTACTTTATGTTTTTAATACAGTTTAAAACTATGCTATAAAAATCCTAGTTTTCATTGATGTAAAATGCCATCCTGTGAAAATTAATGCAACAAAACTGATTAACATTGTTATCAATTAATGCACTCCTCGGCTTTTATAAACCTAGTTTTATTACAATTATGCTTACAATGCTTACAAATTTGAAACTGTAGAGCTTCAGGTGTGAGTTGGTGTTTGAACTTGTTTTAGTAGAATGGTATGTTATTCAAGTCAGTAACTTTTGTGCTCTTACTACTCAATTGATCAATTGTGTCTTACTCTTAGTGTCTATTTAAAAAGTGAATCTGAGCAATTTTACAGTCCAAGATTTTTTACAGGCAAAACCATAGAAATGTGACTCTTGAATATGACCTATTAAAACGACAGTTTTGAATCAATCTATGACTTCAAGTGCCAAAAGTAGAAACACATTAGCTTGTCTAGATGTTTTCAGCAGGTTGTTTTACTTTAATATCTTGATGAGAGGTTTGGGTTTACCACTTACTTTTTTGGAATAAAACAGTATCAATTCTGATTAAATAATGACAATCAGACAGATACTCAGAACTTGAGAACAAATCATTTGTAGATAATAAAATTATAGTATCCCATTTTTGAAACATTATTATGAAACAATATTTACATCTGGATCAGAGGATGAATCCATGGTGACAGTGCTGATGTTTTTTTCTGAGTGTCAGGTTGAGGTTTTCATGAGGTCGTCATCTGATTTTACTGTAAAAGAGCAGAAGAGCTGTATTCAGATTGGTTAACTGTGTGGTAACTGGTACTTCTGCAAATGGAAGGAGATCTGCAAAGCGCAGAAGCACAGGAGAGGTGATTTTAATGATGTGTCATTACACACACACAGACACATACACACATAGACACATGGTAGCAAACACCATTTGACGAGTATTCCATAAATTATTTGTATTTCAGTCTTAAAATTTGTATTTAACTATTTAACATATATATCACACATTAAGATTAGAGCTAATATGCTAAGGAAACAAAGCTGAGATAAGCTATTATTGGCTAAAGTTCTTATCTAAGCTCTGCAAATGATTATTCTATGTATTTTAACTGATGATTTGAGCAATTAGTGAGATCTGACAGTTATGAAACAGTTTTACTTACAGCTCCTCTTGAAGCAGGAAGCATCTCTGATTAAATGTTAGAGCTGGCTGCTTAAATAGGCACATGAGTCAAAACCATTTAGAGCAGAAACATCATTTTAGGAGTGTTATGCGAACCATCAGTATATTAGTACTGAGTTACAGTCAGTTAGTGTGGAAGGTTGAAGTGTTTCAGAAATTTGAGCAGTGGTGAGTGAAGACGCAGATCATTTCTTAAAGAATTAACAGGTAACAGTAAATAATGGCAATGGTTTAGTCTGTCGCATAACCGAAAGCAAAACCCAACCGTTCCCTGCACTTTGATTATTTTTTATCAACCTGATAAATGAAACAGGTCACAGCGCTTTGCACGCAGTGAAAGGGTGGAGCTGTACCTGAACGGAAAACATTTTTAAAACCAATACGTTTATGCTGGTGGTAGATAATTAAAGGCGTATAGCTTATGCTAACCCATCTTCCAAATCCAAATCTCATCAGTACCCATGTCAACTAGTTTCCCCACTTTCCGCAGAACAGCAACAATAAATAATCCAGTTCCAAAGTTTATGAATGTTTTTATATTTATCTATCGACGTTAAGACTGCAAAGTATATTAATCGTTACCATCAGTTTACCCAACTGATTATATAATAGTCCACATCAAAAACACGTACAGCTAGTGTTCAGTTCACATCTGCAGTGCTCATGATGCAGTAGATACATGTCAGTTCAACTATAACGCCTAATCTTCTAATCAGTTAGTGTTGACACGCTAGCTATAGTTCCTAAATGTCGTCATACATAAACATAGCAATTTAAACAGCATAAGAAACACCAACCAATGAAAAAAGTGTGTCTGAGAATGGAGTTATTTTTTCCTGAAACAGAAAACATGTGAGTGTAGTAATTTTTCAGGCTCTGTCACAAATATTGTACTGGTTACTTCCCAAAAACTTGTATAACACGGTAGCATCTTTGTACATGTAATGTTATAGTTGCTAGAAATGCTGCTTCGTTTAAGGACCCTAGAGGACCACATGAGCAAAGCTATAAAACAGACCTGGACACCGAAATGTCAACTTGCAGTGACAGAGACATAGTGATGTTTCATGAAACTACACCCACCTGAACAAACATTCCTAAATGCTTTGTTGGGTGTCATGCACTGCTTTTTGAAGGTCTCATGTCTAACAAATAGCCCTCAATAGGGTGTGTTATTGAGGTTGGAAATCAAACTGTGCAAAGTTTCTTACTGCATTGTAGTTATTTGGTTCAACAAAATCTAATCGAGCTTTATGGCTTTATGGCTTTATGCTCTAGTCTAAAGTCTAATTGTATGAGGGTACACAATCAGTCAGTAAACAGTGTGCTATACAGTAAACACTTATTCAGTAAAGAAACAGCGACAGGAGTCGGCTATGAATGTATTGAATGTTCCCCAAATAAGTCACAGCATACAGTGTGTAATAATTTCTAAATTAACAGAAATATCATCTCCTTATTTATATATTTTTTACCTTTCCTTTTTTAACTAGCATCGATTTTTAAATCCATTACTAACATGTTTTCTTCATCTCAAGTCTTGGGTTTCTGATTTTCAACAAAGAAATTAAAAACAAGCTACAAGTAAGCCACCCAGTAAAGTGTTTCAACTGAAGGAGTTATTTAACGTTAACGTTCTCCCCCGGTCATCTGTCACACCATTGTGTCCGGCCTGCCGCGTAGTCAAGTCAAGTCACAGTTTATTTATATAGCGCTTTTTACAACAGGCATTGTCACAAAGTAGCTTTACAGAAAAAATTGGGTTCAAGTTCCCATGAGCAAGCCGATGGCGACAGTGGCAAGGAAAAACTCCCTAAGAGCAAGAGGCAGAAACCAGAGGAACCAAGACTCAAAAGTGGAACCCATCCTCCTCTGGTCGACAATGGAAAGCAAAACAATAACACGAGCAAAATGAACAGATAATAAGCTTTTAACATTAGTATAAAATATAACAATACAGAAAAAGGGAAAAGCAGGTGAAGCAATAGATATGATTAAACAGTTTGAGTCTGTGCATGCAGCAGTATCATCAGGAGGGTCAAATAGCATGCAGGTGAGGATGGGCAAAGAAACACACAGTTAGTTCTGTTAAGAGGACTGATTATAGTGAACAGTTGTAACAGAGTGCAGCAGAGACTCCAGCAGATCTAGCTATTACAGCCTAACTAAGAGGGAGAGCCAGAAGGTAACAGAGACATGAGGGCTCCCTGAGATGTCAGCTCCCCTTCGCCACTTTCAACAAACTTGAGTGAACGCATGAGAGCAACAGGACGACAGCAGCAACACTCCTAGTTTACCATAATACTCTATGTCCATGAACCCCCAGATCTGCACCTTTTATCTAATGGGAAAAACTAATTACCAAACCTTGACTAAACAAGTAGGTTTACAGCCTACACTTAAAGACTGAGGCTGTGTCTGAGTCCCGAACACTGACTGAAAGTCCACCAAGTTTGATACTTATAGTTTAATAGGGGGCACCATAACAACCAAAAATCTGTTTCTCAGCAACCGCTTGGCCAATTGAGCCGAAACTTTGCATGCTGCGTCAGTGGGGTACTTTATAAGTGTTAAGGACAATGCAAACATGCAAACATGGCCACCATTGGCCAATAAGTTTTAAACAGGCATTTGGAGAGCTTAGCATTGGCCCATCATCACACAAATTGAATGTGTCCACATAGGAATTCTGTAATAGCCTATCAAGTTTGACAACAATTGGCCATGAGGTGGCGCTATTAAAAAAAAAAAAAAAAAACAACAACAAAAAAAACAAGAATAAGTCTTATTGATTTTTTGTTGGATAAAAATAAATCAAGCATAGCACAAAAACTGACATTTTTTTCGAATACAAGTCTTTCAAAATTCTTTACAATTTCTTGCAATTGTTTAAAGTTTCAAAAATGAGCTTTTCAAACTATTCTGTGTATTTTACTCAAATTTTCTCACATTTGGTCTTAACCTGTGGAGTATGTAATTTACAAACAAATCTTGACTTTATTGCATCGAATGGCCACGAGACATCAATTACACTGTTTGACCGTTTTTCTGACATGAGGGGCTACAAATCCACCAGTTTTTGTCTGATTTTAACCAAATTTGGAAATGTTGTGCAAAAATGGTCTCCATGAGCCCCTACAATGCTTAATCTAATGCAAATTTACTTAAATGTCATTATTTCTTTCTATGATTGAAAAAAAGATAAAGGTTTCAAACTACACCTCTCATTAACATCTAAAACTTTGCTATTATATGTATGTTCAATATAATATTTGCATAGGAAATATGAAAATTTGTCTTCAACACATCTTGGCCAGAGGATCAGGAATGGCAATATATTCTCTGGCCACCAGAGGGAGCGTCAGCATTAAATGCAAATTACGACGCATACGGCCGTATGCTTTACAATATTTATGCTGTGGCACAGAATGTTTCTGAATTTTATGTATTCCACCAAGTCTTTTAAAAAAAATTCAGCTGTTCAATTGTTAAGTTTGAAAGGTGATGTTTATATATTACTCCTCAAGTTTTTTTAATCACCTCAAAATTGGTCTTAGAACAATCTGTGGAGTCTGAAGATAAATATACAAATTAACATCACATAAACACTCATCATAACTTTGGACCAGAGTGTATCAGAAATGTTTAAACAAATTGATGTGGCCTGGCTTATCCTGACATAAAGTTCTACAAATACATAAGCAATTGTCTGATTATAACCGAATTTGAAAGATTTGTACAGAAGGCCCAAAGTGGCCCAGATGCCTGCAGCCAAATGTGAGCCAGGACGTAGCCGACCATAGGCCATACCTGAGCCGAAACTTGCAGAGGCACCATCATTTCCCCATGTCTTTCCCAGAAGACAGCCGACTGTGCCATAAATCAGCCAAAAGACAACCAGAACTACACCACATGAACGTAAAGCTTAATTCATAGATTAAACTTGTTGTGTTAAAATACAAATTACGTTCATAATAATTACTAAATAAATTGAAGTGCTTTTTTTACATTTACATACCGCAAAGGAAATTTTAGGGAACACCATTTGGCAAAATGTAAATAGATTACCTAACTAGATTACCTGTATAGATCTCCTAAAACAGAAAAATGACAACATGGATGAAAGTTTTAGATATTGTGATAATTATGATCACAAATATATATTCTTAATATATACAAATTTTGCTTGTTTGAATTAAAATGGACATTTATAAACACTTAAAACAACTGTCAATTTATTGAATTCGGTGACTAACTTGTATACCTGCATAAAATAAACAAATAAATGAATCCCATTCTAGTGCAAGCTACAACCATCTCTTCATGAATCTTTCAATGTTTCCATCAGCAGCTTTGCTACACATAGGGTTCCTCTTAAAAGCAACTGTTCAGGGAGAGAAAAAAGGATAAATCCTGTTAACATCAAATTACATCCAGAGATTTTAAAAAGTGCTATGAGACAACTGGTCACATTTTTTCTTTTTGCCAAAACAGCTCAAATTTGATGCCAGGCTATTTTGTGCCACTGTCATTGTCATTGTCATGTGAGAGCCATTTCCTCATTGTATTTTTTGTCTATGGTCCAACAAGGTATCTTTTTGTAAATGTTATATTTCAATAAATTCTCAGCAAACAGTAACAGAGACCTTGTAGTGGTGTGGTAGTTTGTGTGCTGTGTATCAGGCACAGTGGCATTGCTGAGGTGTCACTGCTAGGCTGAGACCTGTCCAGTACACTAAAATATCCAACCAATGATGGTCCTGTCATCAGAAACTGCTATAGTTTCTAACTGTGCAGCTACACACTGTACCAACGATGCAGATGTGTAATAAGTGGCCAGTAAGTGTATAGTGTGTAAAACCTCCAAAAACCCTGTTGTATCTGATACATTATATCAGTGCAGCACACACCAACATGTCACTACCATGTCATTGTCACTGCTGTGCAAACAATGATCCACAGCCCAAATATAACATATGTCGGGTGGTCCTATGCTCCAACTGTTTTTTTTTTTTCATTTTACTTTAGCAAACAATTTGACTGTGCTCCATCAAACTGTTAAGGATTACCTAATCAATAATTTTACTACTTACCGTTGCTGATGGACCCTCATCAACAAGGACTGGAAGGAAGTTTTCCCGTTCACCCCTTTCCTGTTAACCTCCTTTGCCAGCAGCATTTCCATCAGTCTCCACGTTGGTTTCACATCTGACCCCTTAGCCAATCCTGTTTGTAATCTGCAACATAATTTAAATAAGTCACAATTATGGAAGCTTGGGGAAAGAAGTCCCCAGGTTAAGATGCCACCCCCTTATTTTCACTCCAGATTAAATGATGGGCCAAATCTAATTTTAACATGTTTACTGAATTATTTCCCTGAAAGTTTTGTTTTGGCCTCAATTGACAAATATTATTATATTATTAATATTATTAAATATTATTGTCAATGGATTCTAGTGGTGC